>JAPSGF010000001.1:56742664-56762930 GCA_035772895.1 Perdix hodgsoniae | reverse complement strand
AGCACCGCCCGCAGCCGGAGGAGCCGAGCCGGGCCCCACGGGGAGCGCGCGAGGGCGGCGGGCAGTGCTGAGCTCCTCCGCAGGGAAGGGACTGGGCGTAGAGAGCCGCGGATCCCGGCTCCCTCCTCCCGCCTGCCCTCAGCGCTGGCGGCTCTCGTCTGCCGCGCCGTCCTGCTGCCCGCGCCCCGGCACACGCCTCTCTCGTTGCGCCTCTGCCCTGGGAGGTGCCGCTTGTCCCCGGGATCCCGGGATTTGTATTCAGTGCCGTCCCTTCCCCTCCCCTCCTTCTCGTGTGTAGCGTTCTTGGTCTGCGGGAAAGCAAATGTAGGACGCAGTCAACCTTATTTTTATGCTGGTGGAAGGTTCCCGTTAGGGGTAGACGGCGCGGCAGTCGTTGAGGAGCGAGCCAAAACCTTGCAGCCATGTTGATGTCGGGAACAAACAAATCTCCCGACGGCGGGGATCAACCGCAGCTGAGGAGGGGGCCCTGGAGGGAAGCAGCACGGGGGGGCAGTTCGGTGCTGCCATACCTGGGGAGCACCGGCAGGCGGGCGAGAAGCTGTCACAGAGCCCCTTCTGGTGTTGCTCCTTGCCAGGCACTGGCTTGGCATCGTCACAGCGTCTGCAGCCCACTGCCACTGCCCTCTATCATTTTCTTCTGTGATTCGGGGCAGCAGTATTTCCTCTCCTGCGCAATTGTCTTCTCTCCCTAGCCTGGTCTGTCATATCTCCAGGGAAGGCACTTCTCATTGCACTGAGCATCTGGAACAGGAGGGTGAGTTGGCCTTAGCTGCAGGTGTGAACATCAGCTGAACAGCCCCCAAACCGAGGAGGGGAAAGCTGGGAGCCTCTAGCTGGAGCTGTTCCTGCCTGGTCTCTGGCTGACTCCCATGGAGCTGGGCAACCCAGGATACCTATGCCTTGCCCATCGTGCTGCTGGTTACTGATCTTTCCCATCCACATTTATGTGTCCCCAGAATAAGGTAGTGTCTGCTCATTCCTTCTGAGAATCCTTGGCTGAATCCAGCCCTTTTCAAGTGAAGGTCACCAGACGACAAAGCAGTGGGATGGATGGATCCTCCCTGGGCCATTGGAGCCTTTTGGTGATAGCGTGTGTCTGAGGGCTGCTGCTCCCTCAGGAGAGCTGGGCTGGTTCTGGCAGCACCCGTCCTGGCTGCAGCCATCCAAGAGTGCAGTGCCCCAGGCTGTTGGGCTGTGTGCGCCTTGTGGTGTGGTGGGGCCTCTGCCTGCTTCCATTAGCTTGGAGTCATCCCCTGGATCTGTGGGCTGTGTGTGGGTCTCCCCTTGGTGTCCGCCCGCTGCCGTGTGGTGCTGCTGGAGACTGTCCTGCTGGGGCAGAGCTGCTGTGCTCCAAAACACGGAGCAGTGATTCCTCTCTGTGAGTCTGAGAGTCAGGTTCAATTTTGCAGAAAGAACCATACCAGAAACTGAATGCTCTCAGTGCCCAAACACCTTTCAGATCTACATTTCTAAATATAAACTGTACTCAGGGGATTATGCATTTGTTTAAATGCATAATAAATGCATTAAGACTGTATCAAAATGCACACCCGAGCTTGCCAGCTAGGCCTCCAGTCACAAACCTTACTAAGAAGCTTCCCATGGCATATTAGTTTGCTTTTCTTCTTTCAGAAAGAGCACTTACCAGTTTTATCGTGACAATGCAGTCAGTGGAAATAAATCCTGGCTATTTGAGGCATGTAGCATGAGTTTGAAGCTGAGCTTGTGTACCAGTTTTGTGGCTTACTAAAACCTACACGAGTCCAGGAATGGACTCTGGGCTCGCCAGTCTTGTCTTTTGGTTATGCTCAAGGAGGTGCAGTGTTATTCAGATGGTTTCCTAGGTGTTGGTTTTGAATTGTTTGTGCAACTCTTTTGTCTGAAGAGGCTTCTGTTTGGCTGCATCATTATGAACAGTAGCAGGCATTGGTCATAAGGCAGTGGAAGGAGGATAAGCTGTTGTCTGTCCAGCCCAAGAATGAGAATGATGAGGTATTTGGGGCAAAACAGGTGGGAACCCAAAAAGAAATGTGTCAGAGCAACACGGAAGGAAAGAAACAGAGCTTCCCCAGAACTTCCCTGTGTGCTGCTCCCGCTGCAGGTGCCTTAGTGTGCATTTTTTCCCCCCAAAGTTCAAAAGATAGGGATGGTGCTCCCACTGGCGTGGTCTTGGCAAGCAAGGTGCCTGCAAGCAGTGGGGAGATGGAGCGCCCAAAGGTACCTGGAGAGATTGTCCGTCTGTTGGGGCGCATGGGGATATGTCGGATGCTGGAGAGCTAATGGCTTTCCATTGTTGATCAATATTTCCTATGCTTTCAGATGTGGTAACAGGTCTAGTTTAATAGAACAATCTTTGAATATTCTCCGAGCAAGCAACCCATCCAGAAAATCATGCTAATAGCTTTGTTATTAACAGGCCTGGCAGAATTTGAGCCAAGTAGAAAAGGCTTGTCTAAGTGCTGTTGCAGCGTTTGGGGCCAGGCGAATTCCATGCATTAGGAAAGATTTGTACTCCTTTGACCAGACATCACTGACTGTTGTCTATTTATATGCATCTAAATATATCCTCTGCAGACTTCAGACTCTTAGCTAGTAGTAAAATTACTTTCCAACATTATGCTATTAAAATGTGCTTGCTGACACTATTTGATGAGTTTTATGCTAAGAGATACGTGTGTGCGTTTAAAATAAAAATTGTTCTTGAAGTAGTTACCTGAAATGCTTTGGAAGTAAAAGCATGTTATTGGTGCAAGTGGAGAGCAAAAAGAAATATGGTTCAACCAAAGCAGTACTGGAGACATACTCAGGCCTCTAAGGCCAAATCCAAACCACTGCCAGCTTTTGTTGCTTAAAAGTGGGACATTCCCTCCATAAATATATATAAAATAATTGTGTACCTTGCAGTGAAATGGGAAGATTTGCTTCTGGTTAATCAGATATACCTTCTGGTACTCCGAAGCTTGAGACATCATTCTGGAAACAAACCCTGGAAGAAGCCCCTTCTTGTCCGTTGCAGGTGCGCAGGAGGCAGCAGGCCCAGGCAGCCAGTGTTCTTCAGTGGTGCTCCTGCTGGGGCCACCCATCGTCCACGGCAGCAGGACAGGAGCATGGGATTCTCCTGCCCAGGTTAGCTGATCTGTCAGCTCCTGGGGTCTGGGCAAGTGGGAGCTGTGCTGCATGCTGCCCCAAAGAAGCTCCAGGAAGTAATTGCTGATGGAGGGGCTGATCTCACTGCATGTTGTGGTGCAGTAGCAATTGCTGTCCAGGTAGAGTTTTGGAACTGGCATTAAAGACCCAGGGGTAATAGACGATACCCTAGCTCCAGGCTGTTGTGAATATTCCTAGTTAACTCTGCTGCTGAAGTGGTTGCGTTGGTGATTCTGTGTCCATGTGTGCATTTCTCTGGTGCCAGTAGGGCTCCTGAAGATGGTTGGCAACCTTTGATGTGCTCTCAGAAAAGAAACAAGATTCCCTCCATGGGTTGTGGTGATAATGGCAGTGGCTGTCCGACTGGCCTTTAGCCTGTGATGAAATAGTAATAACGGTAATTTTCTGTGGCATCTTTTGCTCGTGGTTCTTGGGGGACTAAGAAAAGCTGTAAGGGAATTGAGAGCAATTGGTATCTATAGGATGTTGAAATGGGCCGTGGAGAAGTTAAACGCACGATTCTCAGAAAAGGTCTCGAGTCTGGTGTTTGGTCCCCTGATGCCCAGGGACAGGCACTGTGCCATCTCCAGCCCATGAATCATAGAATGGTTTGGGTTGGAAAGACTCTTAATAATCATCTAGTTCTAACAGGAACATCTCCTAGACCAGGTTGCCCAAAGCCCCATTCCAGACTGTCCTCGGACACCTCCAGGCGTGGGGCATCCACAGCTTCTCTGGACAGCCTGTGCCGTAGCCTTACTACAGTTATAGGTGGGCATTCTGAGATCCAGACTGTGTTACCCAGAGGAGCCCATTGCCCTGCTGTGGATCAGAAGCACGGATTTCAGTGACAGCTGTCTTAGCTGCCAAGTTGTCCTGTCATTTAGAAGGTTGTAATGAAATCTGTGGTGCCTAAAGGGAGTAAGACCTAGGGGAAGGTCTCTGAGTGCACATCAAGGTAGTGCCTGGTGTGAAGGAGGATGGCAGCACTGGCCACAGGGCGCTGCTCCACTGTGCCTCCCTTGCTTGCTGACTGTGCTTGGGGCTGGTGCTGTTCTGCTGGCCTAAGCCGGTGTAGCAGCTCTCATGTTCTTGTGGGTTAAATCACTTTACAGATAATGTTTGTCCTGAGCAGGCTGAATAATGCAGAAGATGATTTGTCAAATGGTTATTTCAGTGGCTAATGGGAAACCTCAGTGAAGGCCTTTTTAATTGCATAGCATGGAGCCAGCTTGGTTCCCAGTAGCTGCAAAACCTGTGTCTGATGCTTTATTTTTGAGGTTGTTCTTCCAGCTAAGTTTCTCAACAAGAGCTCAGCAAATTGTTTCCATGAGAGCACACAATTAACTAACTGAAAGTTGAATGTCTTTTTTTTTGAAGTTTTTTTTGTTGTTCTTGTTCAAGTTTCTCTATCAAGATCACGTTGGACTGTTGTTTTTTGTTGTTGTTTTTGTTGGTCTTTTTTTTTTTTATAATAGAGACAGCTAAAACTTATGGGAGAAATTTTGGGAAGGGGGTAGACTCACAGTCACATAAAGGGCTCTTTGGGCTCCTCATCATTCGGTGCACTGGCTGTAACAGTGATGGCTTGGCTGCTCCAAACAAATGTGACTGTCACCGAACGTGTGGCAATCGTTGCAATCTGGCTGCCTGTTCTGTGGTATTGCCTTCTTTTCAGTTATTCCTTATTTTCTTACATGGATCCCTCACTCTAACTTCTGCTGAACATCACTGATGCCTCGCTTGTGCTTCCTGTCTTTGTATCCCTATGGCAGCAAGCAGCAAGAAACCCTCCCATTCTGATCTGGTGGAAGTGCCCATGGGGATGTGGTTATTCCCCTGAAACGTCACTTTGGTTGTTCCAGACAAAGAGGTTTGTTGAAGTCACAGATAGAAGAAAGATGTTTCAGCTCATCCTTTGTTGAAAGTATGGATATGCGTGCGTGTGGCAACAGGTAGCTACTGTGCAGTAGCTCGTTGTGCATGGCTGTTCAGTCCAGCTCCCCCAACTGTTTTTGCAATTAAAAGTTTCAGAGCAATTCTTATGGCAGAATGGAGTCTTTTATTATTTTATATTATATTATTTATTTATTACATTTTCAGAAATCTTTAGCACTCCATGTGTAGTTCTCATATTCCAGCTCCCCTCAAAAAATAAAACAAATAATTCCACTGGAACTAAGTTAGATTATGCTGGTGTCAGAGCTGAGCACAGTTTCTTGTCCTGTTGCACCCTTCACTGAGGTGCAGTGCATCAGCAGCATCATCCATCTTCCAGACTGGTGCTCACGCATAGTATGATTGGGGTAGTTGGGACTGTTCGAAGGGCTGCAGAAAGCAATTGCCTGGGGGGTTGTCTGGCTTTGGGCCCCACTGGCTGCGGTTAGCTTTGTTACTACAGGGACATAAGGTCATGCTTAACTGTACTGGAGGTGCAGCATCCCCTGCATGACTGTGCTTTTGTGGCAGCAAGCCTGGTGCTATGCTAGAGTGCGGTGTGGAGCTGGCATCTGCCCTGGGCAGCAGCAAAGACTTTCCTGAGCCTGTTCTGCATGGAGCATCTCCTACAAACAGTACAAAAGTTGTGCATGCTGTGAAATATTGGTCTTTAAAAATAAATCACAGTGCCATGCAGTGTGGGGTGATTTACAGTAATACACATCTCTGCAGAGACTGCTACCTTAAGAGGATTCATTTCTTCAAATGTTGTTTTTATTAAATGAGTGTTGGCCATTAGCATAGAATATGGAGGAGCAATGACTGATTCCTGGTGCTGTGAGGATACGGTTATAGTGAGGGATGTGTGCGGGACAAACGTGCCACTGCCCCTGGTGGCACTGGTGTGACCTGGGACCGTGGGCTCAGCCCTTCACCATGGCTGTACTTGCTCTGGTCTCAGTCCCAGGGCCATGAGTGCAAGGGAAGAAAGGGCCAATGCTGGCTGCCTGCTGCCGGGCTGACTCTTTCTGAGGCACCAGAGACCTCTCCTGTGGATGTCAGATGGTGGATACTGGGATCACCTGCAGAACTCATCCCTGCCCCACTGCTGATATGGGGCGTAGAGCCCTCTTCTGGTCAGAGCACCACCCAGGGCACCGCAGTGAGTGCAGGAGTTGTACTACAAGGTGTCAGTCCTCTTAGTCCTTGTGATCTCATGCAGGGGCTTTGCTTGCTCGACCATAAGTGAACAAGCAGAGCACACTAGGGTTTGCTTTTGTGTTGGGATGGCCTGACCTATAGATACTTTGATGCAGTTGTTGAAATGGGAGGCTGCTTCCCTCAAGGCACACAGTTCTGTTGTATTCATTGTTGCCCATTACTGCCCTGGGTCAGACACCCTGTTCCTGACTTGTTTTATTTAAGAAGCAGTTTTCAAGCAAACACCTGTGTGTAGAAGCAGCCCCCATGTCCTTCCTTGCTTATAGAATGGAAACATGATCTATACCATGGAAAAAGGCAGAGTAGATCAAGATAGGTAGTCACAGCTGGCTGCTCGATACAAATGACAGTTCTGTGAATTTCTATGGGAAATTAGAAAAGTAGTTTCTAAGCAAATGTTCCTAGCCTTGTGAAATACATAAAATGAGTAAAAGACAAAATGCTTACGAAAGTCCTTTGATTACTTACATTGATGAACCACGCTCTGTTTGAGTACTGCAGCCTTGTGCCATTCACATCCGTCGTGCTGTTGTCTTCCATGGGAGGACACAGGCAGCTGAGCTCAACATGCTTAATTTAGGCTAAGAAGCGTTCAGGAAGCCTGAACGGTGTGCATGCGGTGTGACTGCATTTGGTGTGCACTGGAAAGTTAAAATAATGACAAGAAAGAAATGACAATAATTAGGAGTAAAATTCTGGCAGTCAGAAAGAGGGGTTCTTGGAATGCAGGCAGCCTCATTGCTGACCGAGATTCAGGCTGCAGATGAAATCAGATACCCAGATGGTTCCCTGACGGTCAGTAATGCTTTCCTGATTTACACTGAGCATGTGAAGGGAGCTGAGGAGAGTGAAGGGCACAGGCGTTACAATTACTGCATAAATCAGAAGAATTTGAGGGTATGCTGTGTTTCTCCTTCGCTGCTGAACACAGAATCCAGCTCAAACAGTCTCTGTAGGGCAGTGGTGCTTTCTGTGTTGGGCCGCATCCCTGCAGCTCATAGGCTGTGTCAGCGCATGGGAGCAGCAGCCTGCTGCTGTGGGCTGCATCCTCTTCAGCTCCTGTTCTGAGCAAAGGTGCGGGGATTGTAAGTAGTGATGGATATGAAGGTGTGAAAGTAGATTTTTTGCACTGGAGGGCTGATTCTGACTGTAGAATTGTATGAGCAGGGCACCATGAGGGAGGCTCCCCAGTGTGCTTTGAGTGTAGCCTCCATGTGACAAGACACTGCTGCCTTGGCAAAGCGTGCTCGGTCTCCCCGACTCATTTTGGTTTGTGTCTACACTGGTGAGTGGTAGGGGGCAACAGGAGGGCATTTCAGGTGACACACTGAGCGGGTAGGGATGTGATGTCCATACCGTGTGCATCTGTGAGATTGTGCTGGGCTAGCGTTGGTAGGGCTTGACAGACAGGATGGGGGCAGAGACTGGAGCACATTGAGAGCGTGGCTGAGTGTGCTGCCCCACAACCATTCCTGGTAGCAGCTCTGGGTGCCCACGGTGGGACAGCCCTGCAGCGGGGGTTGGGTTGCCTGGATGGAGCTGGGTGCTGCTGGAGCCGGGTGCTGTGGTGCAGGTGCTGGCTTGCTCACGTGCAGACTTAGCCCGGGCTGGGAGATGCTGTGGCACTCTTTATCTCTGTAGCTCAGAAATGCAGTGCTCAGGGCATCCTGATGGATTTGTGACACTCCCCATGGGACTTGGTGCTCATAAACCAATTAAAGGATTACATTGTTATAATGTGGAGAGTACTCTTTGTTTATTAAGTAATGGAGGTATAATTCAATTAGTGAAAGGCTGACCTGCCGATGTCAAGATGTGGATGCCAGCCAGGTCAGAGTCTTGAGCTCTGCTTTCCAGCTCAGCGACAGTCTGCTTTCTGGCTTCTGGACCAAAATGACAAAAGCTGAAGGGAATAATTGTGCCTTGCAAAATCCTGTTGCGGAAAGGCTGGGGCAGCTGCCCCTGCAGGGTGCTGCTGTGCCCTTGTCATGGGGTGAGCACAGGTAGAGCTCCAGCCTGGCCCCAAGCAGCTTTGTCCCCTTCGTCTGCAGCCGCTCGCTCAGCACCCTCGTGGGTCAGCGCGGAGGCAGTGGGGTACCCAGCATGTCCACAGCTGTCTCACCGGGGAACCCTGCTGCGTGGCCTGCTGCTGCCTGGAGGGACAAACCCACGGCTCCCTGTGAGTAGCAATGGAAGCTGCTGCTGAGCGGTAGTTAGAACAGCAGAATTTGTTAAGATTTTTACTAGCGTTCCTTTCTGACGTGGTTTCAGCTGGGTAACACTCAGAAGACAACCAGACCAAACTGAGTGGGGATGTGCTCCCAGGGAGAGCCATGCCATGCAGCATGGTCAGCCCAACACGAGAGTGTGGCTGGAGCCAGGAGGGTGCAAAAGGTGTTTTTGCACTGCCAGAACTTTCCAGAAGGACCAGGACATTTCTTTGTCCAAAAACATACTCTGTTGTTTGGTTGGTTTTTTTTCCCAGGCAATTCCATGACAAAATTATGGTGATTTGCAGCACAGATCAGGCAACTCTGTTATGTGTTAACTGCAAATGCAGGGTGTATATACACACCTGTGTGCAGATGCAGACGTGAAACGAACTTGTGTAGCCTGTCAGTGCTGGCCTAATGTAAGCATCTGACAGCACAGGAGAGTCAACTTTCAGGACTGAGGAATGGCACGTAAGCCATCCCTGTGTCCTATGGCACTTACTTTCTCAGCTGCACTTTTCATGGGGTTACTGGCTGTCAGCAGGAAGACCCCAGCCTGCTGGCTGTCTGAGCACACAGGGTAAGATAAATGGGAGCCTGTCAGTGAGCCATTCCTCTGTCAGGGTAAGAACTGCACAAGGTGTCCATTGCTAAGCTGGGTCTGGCATTGCTGCTGGGACACCAAAGCCCAGCACGGGGATTTCTGCAGCTGGGAACAGAGTGCATGTCTCTGTCCAGGCACTTTGTGGAGTACTATATCATAAAATCCGTAGGAAAAACCTGGCACAGGGAAAAAGCATGCACTTTTTGGGGTAAAAGGAGAGATGAATGCTGATTTTCCAGCTGCTGCAAGGCCTTTGTGTAGTAACCATGGCAACCAGGCTTCAAAGACAGAGGGTTAGGGTACAGGTTTCCCAACTTTTTCATCAGCAGAAACAGTCCTCCCAGTACGTTGTTTCAACACCATCCCTCCAACACTGTCTCTCCAATACTGTTTTTCCAACTCCATCCTTCCAATGCCATCCTTCTAGCATCTGAAGGAGCCTACAGGAAAGCTGGGGAGGGGCTTTTGGTAAGGACGGGTAGTGACAGGATGAGGGGAAATGGTTTTAAACTGGTAGAGGGCAGATTTAGACTGGATATTAGGAAGAAATTCTTCACTGTGAGGGTGGTGAGACATTGGAACAGGTTGCTCAGTGAGGTTATAGCATGCCTCCCTGGAAGCACTCAGGGCCAGGCTGGATGGGGCTGTGAGCAACCTGGGCTATGGAAGGTGTCCCTGCCTGTAGCAGAGGTTGGAACTGGGTGATCTTAAAGGTCCTTCCAACCCAAACATTCTGTGACTCCATTCTATGATCCTTCCAGTGCTGTCCTTCCAACACCATCATCACAATGCCATCCTTCCAGTGCCATTCTTCCAGTGCTATTCCCATGCGACGAGGCTGCAGGAGCAGTGAGAGCCCATGCAGCCCCAGCCTGCTGGGGGCTGCCTTTCCAGCCTTGTCTGGCGCAGAGCCCTGGGCGCTCAGCCCCTGCTCACAGCATTCTGGTGTTTCTGCTGTATTCACCTGCTCTTGCAGTGCTTGAAATGTTGCACATCTCCCTGTGCACTGCTGCTCTCACAGAAGCTCCAGCAGCTTCTACAAATCCTTCCCAAAATTGTAAGATTGAGCCTGTTTTCTTGGAGGGCAGAAGTGGAAGCTTGGGATCTCCGTGGTCAGTCACAGCTTAGCAGCTCTTCCCTGATGCTTAGTGTGAGTTGTCACAGGCTGGCAGTGCTCAGCTCTCTAGACACTTTTTATTTTATTGTCATGCTGCAATGTCTTATTTTCTGTTTACGTGTGCCCTGTTGCTTCCCTCTAAGGCTGTAACTTTGGCATGACATTCATTCCTATAAAGTACTTAGTACGCTAATATGGTACAGTCATGTTGCAGTGAGATGGTAACTAAATACTTCTAAATGTCACTCCATACTGATGCACGAATGCTGTTCCATCAGGAAATTAATTGCAAATACAACACCTTTGGGCATCCTGGAACAATGGTCTCCAGTGCTCCCAATTACCAGCCAGCACTTGCATGCAAAAGATAATGGCACATGAATGAGTTAATGGCAGTTGGAGGGGCTGAGGGGAAGGAGGATACCTTTTACAAATTAATGAAGGGGAAGAAAACAATGGAAGGAAAATCAGTTCCTCCGCAAATGAGGACAGGAATGGAAGCTACAACCTGCCTGCGGAACCAACGTGATTTGGAGTTGGCTTTGTCATCTTTGTAGTGTTGGCTTCATCTCTACAGTGCCAGGGCAGCAGCTCCCACCAGACCCAGCTGCGGAGCTGCCGGTGCCCAGTGTCTGGGCGCTCTGTGCCTTGTCCTGCTCTGTGCAGCGCTTCGCCCCGTCCCCTGGGCTGGGGCCATCTGCGTGGGCACATCCTGCCATGGGACAGCAGAGGCTTGGCCACTGTCTGCGATCCTGTGGTTTGATCTGTCTGCAGGCTGAGAGCAGGGAGGAGCAGTGCTCGTGCTGTTGGCCTATGCCAGGCAGGGCAGAGGAGCAGATAGGCAGAGCAGTGCTGCCTGCAGGCAGTGAGCACGTCTTGTGGGTGCTCAGTGTGCAGCTCAGCATGCGCACAGTGCTGCCTTTCTCAACTGAATCTGTGGTCAGGTCATGGTTGCTGGTAGGCTCTGCTCAAGTGTTGATGCTCATGTCCCACGCAGTGCCAATTTTTCAGATTATATCAGTGGATTCCGCCTGTTATCACCGAGGACAGAGCTGATGGCTGAGCCCTTCTGCCTCCACTGTTTCATTAGATTCGGCTACTGAGGGACAGCGGGCTTCCAAATGGAATTGCTTTGCTTTGCAAAAGGTCTTTTCCAATATATTTCCAGCTGTTCTGTGGAGGGTGCATGTGCTGAGAGTGTCAAATGTTGGAAGGAAATTGCACATAAAGACTGCTCTTTACACTGAAAAGATGCAGTAAGGATGGTCAGATCTCGTTCAGAGATTGAGTAAAAGGCTGACGTGGTATCACGAGGAGATGTTGCTCAGTGCTTTGGGATTTGTTTGTTTGTTTGTTTGTTTGTTGTGCATATGTAAATGAGAGTTTAACTGATTTCAAATAGCACATTTCCTTAATTTAAATGGGTAGAACAGAGTGAAGCATTGCTATATTCCTCCTGGTGCTGTGGGCTGTCTCATGCTGTGGCTCCACTGCCCTGCTCTACGTGAAACCCATATCCTGTACGTTGTCATCTTCAGATGCTATCTGTCAGATAGGGCTGTGCTGTGCCATGTATTGGTTCCCATATCTTCAGCACATCACTGAGCTCCCCTGGCACTGCTGTGCCATGGAGAGGATGTGGCCAGTCATGCAGTCATGGTGTGGCTGCCTGCTCACAAGCACTGCCATCAACACTCAGCTGTGGCCTGGATCCCAGAGAAGGCCGTGGTGAGGATGGGGTCTGCAGAGGGGATCGGGGCAGGGGCAGTGGTTGCACCACAGGATCCCAGGAATTTGCTGTCTTCAGATTAAAAAAGAGTATTTTCTTGCCTTAAGGACATCTCTCTTGACAACAACAGGTTCCATTCCTTTACTTGGGTGATATCCTGGCAGCTGCTGTCTCTACTGTTTCTAACCATCCTATTTGTTGTTTCTGCTTTCCCAGCAGCTTCTGCATGGTACCAACGTGGATGGGCAGTGCTGGAGATGCTGTTGCTGTCTCATCATCAGCAGAGTGCTGCTGGGCTGCTACCCATGCTACTCCCCCACCAGCACTGTCAGAGCTGAGCAGGTCCCAGGGCTGAGGGATGTGGCATGTTGCATTGCTGCTGCTGTGGGACAAGGCATCGCTGGGAGCTGCTGGGTACTGGGAGCATCATGGCTGCTTGTGGTGGCCTGTTGTGCTGCAGCCGGTAGTTACATATCCCTATGAAATCTCCACACAACTCCAGTTGCTGTGGCCTCACAACCCCTGCAGTGCTGCTCTGGTGTTGCAGCAGAGTGCGTAGAGTTGCCACAGTGGAGAGGAGCTGTAGTGTACAGCAACCGTGGTGCAGAGGAGTTGTGCAGCTGTGGTGCATCAGATCTGTGTGCAGCCATGGTGCAGTGGAGCTGTGCTGCAGGAGAGCTGTGGTGCAGCAGAGTTGTGATGCAGAGAGGCCATGGCGCAGTGGAGCTGTTGTGCAGTGGAGCATGATGTAGCAGAGCCATGGTGCAAAGCAGCCATGGTGCAGTAGAACTGTGGTGCAGAACGAAGTGGTGCAGGAGAGCTGTGATGCAGAACAGGCATGGTGCAGTGGAGCCATGATACAGAGCAGTTATGCCTGGCTGCTAGATGTGGGAGTGAGAGAGACCGGGGGTGGTTTCCCCTGCTGCTGCACACCAGTGCCGGTCAGCTCTCTGGGAGGCGACATTTAAAAGCAACACCCACATTCTGTTTGATGAGAAGAAAAGCCGGGAAGTTTCTGTGCTCAGAGACTCAATCTCTCACAGCGCAGTGGAGTGGCAGAGGCAGAGGGATGGAGCCCTTCAACAGATGTGCAGTGCTGAGTCGTGGCTGGGCTGTGTCCATAGTTTGGAGACTTGCGCTCTCAAAATATATGTGCTAATGTAGAGCAGCATATCAACACTCACACACCGGTGTCCCACCGTGGCACATGTTGCACGCAGTAGTGCTGCTCTGCAGAGCTTGCAGTCAGACACATGCGGTTGGCACATGAATAATGTCCAGGTGGGAGCAGCCCTGAAGCAGCACTCAGACCTGCAGAGAGCTTCAGTCTGGCAGCCTGGAGGGCACAGATGTGGGTTGGTCCAGCCAGGAGGGAGCTCATCTTTCCCCCACACTGCAGCACCTGGCCAGTAACTGGACAGCAGTGCAGCTGCATTGGTTACCACAAAAAGTCTCTGATGCACAAAACGTGCAATCCTGGCAGGAAAGCATAACTGCAATATATAGAAGTCATTTATCTTTCCAAAGACATAAAAGCCCTGTTTCTGGGAAAACTGTAGCTGCGTACTCACAAAATCACTACTTCTGAGTGGCAAAATAAGTTAGAAATGATTTCCAGCCATGGGAGCTCTTAACTGCTGCCATGGTCTAATGTGTCCCAGTACTGGAACTCTAAAATACTCAATATTTCTCCATCTTTCTCCCTCTTATTTTTAATTGTAAACTTAAACAAGAAGACTAGAAAGCAGAGCAAAAAGAGATGGAAAAGTGAGAACTTTGATAGCAAAACTGGAAATTAAAGCAAGAAAGTTTTGGATTCTTTAAAATAAAACTTGATTTTCAGGAAAAGGCTTTTTATTGCAAGAAAGTCAGTTAGCTTCAGTTGTTTGCAGCAAAAAATTCAGTGTATGGGAAAATGTTTGCATATCTCGGAGCCTTCAGTGCAGTGGGAGTGATAAGGACGGACTAGCAGTGTTGCTTTTGCATTTCTGTTGCTTTCTTTAGTACAGTAAAAGGGGAAAACAGCAACCAGCAACAGCAGTCGTAACACTGGCAAACGATGGCAGTACATTCAGGGTAGCTGTGGGGAGCGGTGCATTCACACTGTCACAAACGCAGCTTTGTGTCTGTGCCACTGCCCGTGCTGCGTCAGAGATGGTTGCCATCACCATGTTATAGCATCAGCTTGTTACATGTTACCGTGGATGGAAGCTCTCCTCTCCTGAGGGTTTCTTCAGGTTGGTTGAGGGCCGTTACCTTTACAAGGTCTCTTCTGTGACTGATGCTCTCAGTGGCTCTCTGGCCCCCAACCTGCACACTGCCCCGTTTCAGGGACACTGTCATACCCATATGCACCCATGAAATCCAAGGTGGGATTTCTGCAGTGCCTCCACAGCACCCTGTGGCTGTGTGCATTGGAACCTTGTAATGTGAGGCTGGGGTGAGCAGTGCCCTCTGCTCTTACATGGGGCATGGCTGGGCTCTGCTGACAGAGCAGCCTTCAGGTGTCCTTGGATGAGCACAGGCACAAGCTGTGGCAGTGCTGCCTGAGAGCCTGGGTCTTACTGCTGCCCTTGTGGGAAAAGGTGGCTGGAAGTGCCTTCAGGACAGATTGGAAGAGCCAAGGAGCTGCTGGAAGGAGCTCTGTGGAGAAGAACCAGGATGTCTTATTTGTCAGCGGGGTGACCATGAGCCAGCAGTGTGCCCTGGTGGCTTAGAAGGCCTTTGGTACCCTGGGGTGCATTGCTCAGAGCGTGGCCAGCAGAGCAGGGGAATTTTTCCCATTCTCCACTCTGCTCTGCAGTGAGGAGGCCACAGCTGGAGCACTGCAACCAGTTCTTGGTTCCACCAGGCAGATGGGAATCGCCGGGAGAGCCCGGAGGAGGGAGCGGAGATGGCGGGGACACCTGGAGCACCTCCCTATGGGACGGGCTGAGAGCCCCAGGGATGTGCAGGTGGAGGAGAGAAGGCTGAGGGGATCTGAGCAGTGCTGGAGGATATCTGCAGCGCGGCGTTGGGGATGGGGCCAGGCTGTGCTCTGTGGTGCCCAGCGCCAGGACAAGGGGCACCGGGCGCATACTGGAGCTAGGGAGATCTGGATGGTCATGAAAAAGAACTCTGTGCTGTGAGGGTGGCAGAGCCCTGGCACTGAGGTGGCGGTGTCTCCTTCTGTGGAAAGATCCAACCCCCCCACCCCCAACACTTTCCTGTGCATTCTGCGCTGGGGGACTGCTTTAGTGAGGGGTTGAACTGAGGAATCTTCAAAATTCCTTTCCAACCCTTGTGGTTGTGGGACTCTGCGATTCTGTGGGGATTCTGTGATTTGAGGGGATTGAGAGCACCCTCAGTAAGTTTGTAGATGACACCAAGCTGGGAGGGAGTGTTGATCTGCCTGGGGGGAGAAGGGCACTACAGAGGGACTTGGATAGACTGGATCGATGGGCCAAGGTTAACTATATGAGTTTCAGTAGGGCCAAGTGTTGGTCCTGCATTTTGGTCACAACAACCCCAGGCAACCCTACAGGCTTGGGGAGGAGTGGCTGGAAAGCTACCTGATGGAAAGGGACCTTGGTGTTCTGATGGGCAGTCAGCTGAATATGAGCCAGCAGTGTGGCCAGGTGGCCAAGAAGGCCAGTGGTATCCTGGCTTGTATGGGGAATGGTGTGGTGAGCAGGACCAGGGAAGTCATCCTGCCCCTGTGCTCAGCACTGGTGAGGCCTCACCTCGAGTGCTGTGTTCAGTTTTGGGCACCTGAGTACAGAGGGGACACGGAGGTGCTGGAGCAGGGCCAGAGAAGGGCAGCAAGGCGGGGGAAGGGCTTGGAGAATATGGCCTGTGAGGGGAGACTGAAGGAACTGGGGCTGGTTGGTGTGGGGAAAAGGAGGCTGAGGGCAGACCTTACTGCTCTCTGCCAGGGTCTGAGAGGTGATGGCAGCACAGCGGGGTTGGTCTCTTCTCACTGGTGACAGGCGGAGGGAAAATGGCCTCAAGTTGCACCAGGGGAGGTTTGGGTTGGGCGTCAGGAAGCACTTCTTTACAGAAAGGGCTGTTGAGCACTGCAATGGGCTGCCCAGGGAGGTGGTTGAGTCACCAGCCCTGGGTGTGTTTACAAACCTTTTGGATGTGATGCTCAGGGCTGTGATTTAGCAGAGGGCTGTTAGAGTTGGGCTAGGATGGGTGGGTTGTGGTTGGACTCGATGAAACTTAAGGTCTTGTCCAACCTGAGCAATTCTATGATTCTGTGATTTTATCATTCTGCGATTCTGTGATAAGGTTCAACCAGGTGAGCTCTGCAACCTGCGTACAAGGAAATAACTTGGAAGTCTTCTGATTACATTTTTTTCCTGCTAAAAATGCCTTTTTTTAATACAAAGTGCCGTGCTCCAAATGTTTAAAGTTCAATGGCTTTTCCTTAAGTTAGGCCAACTTTCTGAATACCCTGCCCTAGGATGATTGGTTCTGCATGGAGCAGATATGTGCTGCTGTGTCACGCACCTGAGCACTCCAAGGAGTAGTGCTGCATTTCTGCATGGCTGCATTTCTACATGGCTGTATGGCTGCATTGCTGCCTTCAGTGCCACAGGAGCTGTCAGTGCTGGTGGTCTCCTGGCAGGTGGAGGCATTTGGGTTCCCCATGAGTAATTTTGTGGAAAGTCTTAAAAAGAGAAAAAGCAGTGCATTTTTACAGACAGCCTTCTAGGGAGAACAAAGCACTTTCTTTGATTTCTGTGCATAATTTAGGGATAACTCAATTAGCTTCAGTAAAGTCATGCTAATTTACCCTAGGTAAAAGTTTGAGGTTTCCTGTTTCTTCAAGTCTTTTCCTGCATAATGCTTCTCTTACTCCTTTTGTGAAAAGAGAGCAGTGTAATGTTCCTGATGTTAATTAAGATAGAAACAGATTATACCTTTGTGTATTCAGTGCAAAATAAGCAAGATTAGAACACAGCCCAAACTTCAGATTACAATCACTGGTGTGGTCACTGGTTGGCACAGGCATCCGCAGCAGCTGGGATTTCTGCAGCTGACTGACAGAACAGTGTAAGGCGGAACGTGTTACAGAGCTGCTCGAGAACTGCATGGGTTTCATTCCATGAAAATATCAGAGATCTGGGAAAGCTTTCTTGAGGGACAGGTGCTACAGACAGCCACTGTGCCGGGCCACCGGAGCTGTGTGTGAGGTCACCATTGGACCACATAAGGTCTGGAGTTGGAAGGAACCCAGAAGGATCACACAGCACCAAACCCAATGTCAGAGCGGTGTCCCAGCGCTCCCTGAGCTCCAGCAGCTCAGGGCTGTGCCCACTGCCCTGGGAGCTGTGCCATGCCCAGGGCCCTCTGGGGCACAGCCCTGCCCTCACCCCCACCTGCCCTCCCCTGACAGCTCCATGTGTTCCCTCGGGCTGCGGCTGTCACAGAGAGCAGAGCTCAGTGCTGCCCTTCTGCTCCCTGCGAGGAGCTGTAGGGATGACACGAGGAGCTGTAGAGGGACATGAGGAGGTGCAAGCTTGCATTTTTCCAAGCTGGCAAATTGCAAGTTGCATTGCTATTCCAGCTAGTTTTGTTCACACCTGATACAGCAAGGGTGTTTGCCTTTTACCTTCAGTCTGGAGCCCACTGTGCTGCTCCTGGAAGCAGTGAAGATACAGTTAGAATGCCACGGGGGCAGGCAGGAAGCTGTGGGAAATGGTTTCCTGATCCACATGCTTGTTGCTTCTGGTGGCTGTGGCCAGGATGAGTTTGCCTTGATAAGCTGATGGATTTGAGTTTGGGGGATTGCAGGCGGCCATCTATTAAGTGGTCATTTTGTGAGACCAACAGAAATCTTGCAGCAGAAGCATGGCTGATCAATTTTTGAAACAGCAATTAAAATCTGAATTTCTTGCCAAAGCTTTGTCTCTTATCTAAAATGCTCAGACACATTGCTGAGTTAAGAACATTAAGACCAAGAGACCCATTAAATTATCTGGCGCGGAAGAGATAGCTTGAAACCTGCAAATTTACTTGATCTCATGCTGCAGATTTGATGGTATCTTCTTTATGCACTAAGATGTAGAAAAGAAGGGAAACGACTTTTTAGAACAATTCCTCTGGGCTAGAAGCCCTGAAAGCAAGCTCAGAATTTTTTTTCCCCCTTTTTCCAATAATTGCTATAAAATGTTTTTGAATTTGTCCAGTTGAAAGGAAATCTGCTTTGTTTTCTTTTTATTATTATTATTTTCTTCCATCCTACAGTATGCCTTATCTGTCTTTTGGGAGAAGACAAAAAGATTCAGCACTGCTCTGTAAGCCATTCCCAGATTAATTAAAATGATCTGTGATAATTAGATTCAGAAACTGTTCAAAAATGTAACTCAGAGATGAGGTGAGGTCACAAAAATAATCACTGTACAGCTTCTTTGTGTTTCAGCGATGCTTTTAATCCCTAATCTAGTTTCTCTTTAAATTCTAAGTTACGGGTTATTAGGAGAAGTAGCTTTGATTTAAGTTGTAGGCTTTATTTGTTAACTAATATTCAGTAAGCATTTGTGCACATACAATCCTGACTAGCCTGAACAGTGGGGCTTATTAATGTGAAGCTATATGGGATGGCGAGATAGAAAAGAATCATAGAATCACGCTTGAAGACCATCTGGTCTGACTCCCCTGCAGTGAACAGGGACACCTACAGCCCCATCAGGTGCTCAGCCTGATCTTTAGGGGCATCCACCACCTGATCTTTAGGGGCATCCACCACCTCTGTGGACAAGATGGCCAATTAATATGTTAAATAATGAGGTGCTTCCATCAGCACCTGCCTGCATGTGGCTGTGTTGGGAGCAGCGGGGCTCCCCTGCCCAGAGCAGCCCTGGGGCATTGCCCAGTCCTTGCTTCAGGCTCTGCTTCAGGCTCTGCCCTTTCTAGTGCTGTTTTTTGGAGCTTCATTTCTGTGAGACCGCATTTCTATGGCTTGTTCCTATCCCAGAATAATTTCTGCTCACTGAGGGTATGCTTTTTTTTGGTGCATGCGTATAGATGTGCTTTCTGACGTCAGAGGAAGTGCTTTAATTAAAATATTAAATCTCCCTGGGTCGGGAACCAGGTGCAGAAGGAGATTTACATTTAGAAGCCAATAAAAGGCTGTCATAGGGCTGGGCCCAACTCTTGGCAAAGACAGGAATTGACAGAAGAGACAGAGATTCTCAATGGCGATGCAAAAAAGAAAGGACTTTTCAGTAATTATTTCTGTTTGCCATTTGCTGAGAAGCAAAAAAGTGCAAACTCACAGTGACAATGAGATATTTTCTACTTCTGTGGGAACTAAGAAAAAGGTTAAAAAGTGACAGTTTAAGTAAGGCATTTAAAAGTGGCAGAGCTGGATAACTGGTACCCAAGAGTATTAAAATAATTGGCCAGGTAGCTCCCTGAGACAGCAAAGGTTTATTTTTAACAAATCCTGGAACACTGTTGACAATCCAGTGGAATGGGAAAGGGCTAATGAAAACTGATAAAAAAATTACACTTGATTGGGTCTGGGTCCACAGTTCGTCTGGTAGCAGCTCTAGTTGTTTCTTTCCTTTTCTTTCCCCTTCCCCTTCTCCCTCTCCCTCCCCCCCTTCCCTTTCTCCGTCTGCTTCCCCTTTCCTTTTTTTCTGAATACAGTTAGATTTTACTGTATTTTTACAGACTTAGGAAGGAGATTTGCAGCTGCCAGTTGCACAGAATCTCATTGGGTGGAAGGACACCCAGCCTGAGCTCTGTGCCAGCAGCGGGAAGTGGAGCAGCTCCAAACCCCCTGGCCTTTCACAATAGGTCCTTTCTTAGCTGCCTGTCATGGTTTTACGTTTTTTGGTTTTTAGTATTCCACATCAACACATCATGTAGTACACTGGAACTAAAGTGTTAATACTCCAGCTCCATGTACCTATCTCTGTACGTGACGGAAGTCATGGGATCTGACCCTTCCGGGGGGGGGGAACCTTCACTTACTGCTTGTCAGTGGGCTCCTGGAGGCAGCGTTTTCCCAGCCATCCCAAACTTTTCAGGTTTGACTTGGTCTCGGGAACTCTCTCTCCTATCTTTTTGATTTATTAGTCTCAATTTCAATTAGATCTTATTATATTGTGTTATTTTGCATTTCCAATATCATAGTTAGTAAAATAAGTTTTCCTCCTTAGATCGCTGCCGCTGTTTTCTTTTCCCATTCCCTTTTCCCCTTCCCTTTTTGGGCCAGCGGCCCTTTTGGGCCAGCTGCCCCCCTGTCACGGGCACAGGTAGATCTTGCTTAACCCACGACA
>JAPSGF010000001.1:56721365-56742654 GCA_035772895.1 Perdix hodgsoniae | reverse complement strand
CCCCCCTGTCACGGGCACAGGTAGATCTTGCTTAACCCACGACACTGCCATAGCTTCATTCTAAACAGTTTCACATCTGATTGACTGACAGTTGCTTAATGATGACATCTGAGTCCCTGTGATGGATTTTGGAGCCCATGATCCCTGCAAAGACTGCAACCTGTTGGAGGCCTGAGCTGCTGCACACACAGTGCTGCAGGTGCAGGGCATTGATAAAGGCTTTTCCTTGTCCCAAAGCGCTGGGGGCCTTTTGGGCAGTTCTCACCTGCCCTGGTCTCTGCTCGCAGGCCTTTGCTGGAGGGGAAATTTTATGTTTCAGAATTTCAGTGATTTTTTCTATCTGCATCCCGTCTGACACAGTTTTCCCTATACATTTTCCTATACCCTGTGTCCTCATATGTTGTCTGCCAGGTTTTTAAGCCCTTTGGCATCATTATTCCAGTGGCTCTAAATAGCACGCCGTCAATTTCAGAAAGAACTGATACAAATTGACAGGATGAGCTTGAACTATAATCTCTTAGTTATACTACAGAGATAGGTGTAATGACTTTCGGGAGGGTGCTGTGTCCTCTGCAGATTTGTTCCTCAGTCTTTCTGAGGTTGCCAGTTCTTTCTTTTGTGAGCCCAGTGGCCACGTGCTGTTCTTTGCCGAGTCACCTAATTGCTGTACCTGAGCAATTTCTCCACTTCTTTTCCCCTAAATCTGTCAGTGATCCTAATTTTGCTAATATTCCATGCTGCTCATCTTTACTTTCTTCTGTTGCTTTTCCATAAATCATGAAGCCATAAGTATGTATTTCAGAGCCATCAGTTTTGTCAAACATGCGGAGCACTGCCTCTCAAAAAAATCCCAGCAGCAGGTTTGGAGCCAAAGGGAAGTCTGCAAAAATAGTTTCTCCCTTATGGCATGTTGAAAGTTTCTCTTTTGGGTAAAATTTCCCCAACCTGACAGATGTATCTGAAGTTTTAAAAAATATTGGTCCCAGTATTTCACAGAAACTGTCATCTTTGGTAGATAAAGGAAAATGCTCTTTTTAGTATGCCCATTGATTTCCTTTGGATTTAGGTACAAACAAAGGCCCGCCCATTCCGTGCCACAGCTGAGCTCCCATGGTTGGTTTGTGCTGCGCTCCATGGCCGAGTTATCCTGTGCTCCGTGGCCAGGCAGTGCCTTGCTCCATAGTCAGGCTCACTCCCTGGCCCTGCTCCTGGGGCTGTGTCCTCCCTCAGTGCTCCCTGTGAGCTGCTGGGAGATCTGGGCACCGCCCTTCTGTGGTTGTATTCCTCTGAGCATATGGCATGCATGCATGGCCTTGCATCAGAACGGGGAAGGGCTTGACTGAAGCCAAGCATCAGCTCTTTGGAACCAAATTCCCTCAATTTCTCTCCTGCCCTCCCTTCAGAGGAGGCAGACATCACTGCTCACCTCGCCCCGTGTCCCTGGGTGCCCTCTGGAGCACTGCAGTGAAGCACCCAGCTGTATGGCGAGGTTGAGGTGGGGTGCAGGCTGCGCCCTGTGTCCCACACTGCTGTATGGAGCTGTTGTGCACGGGGTGCTTGGGAGCCCCTGGGTGATTTAGCTCAATTCTGGCCTGGTTTGTAATTGTGAACAGTGGTTTGAGGCAAGGGGGGCACAATTAGTTTGGTTGCCTCGAAGCTCAGGGCGCGTATCACGGGATGATTCAGATGAGGTTTGGCGCTCACTGCTAGATCCCAGCAGCCAGCGAGTCACATTGAGCTCTCAACACTTGCTCTTTGAATTGATCTAAACCCTAAGGCCACCTCAGCTTCGAACTACATTTGAATTGATTTTACCTCCAGGACATGGAGCTATTTCAGAACGGAGAGAGGTGCCCGCAGTCTCCTGCTGTTCATGGGCAGAGCTGGGCTCTGCTCCCACAGCTGCTCTGCATGGGGAGGGCTCTGCTGGGGCCGCTGCTGTGATTTCATGGCTCCCGGGAAGGGGAATTGCTTGGACTTCCAGGCAAGATAACGCAATGGATTAATTAGATAGTTAAGTGCTAATAGCACTTGAGAAGAGATACACTTGCTGTATGCCCCTAAGTTTGAATTTATTAAAATTCCTTTCTGTATGGCCTATTAATTTTTGATGACTTTAGATAAATTGTGCGCAGCCTGAAAATAAATTAAAATAAGTGCATATAAATCATTTACTATTCTTGGCTTCTGGAAAACAAATTTCCATTTCAGCTCCTGTTGTCCTTTTTTATTGCATGTAGTCTGCCTGAGCACATCATTCCTTATTGTGATAAAAATGTTTTATCTTCGTGAGATTCCCTGATTTTGTCTTTGAAGTTCTGAGACTGCTGTAGACACAGCACATCCTATATCATTTCAGCAGCTAATTTGACCATATCCGTTTTGATATACTAGCTAATACACAGACCTAAATCCTGAATAGGTATTCTTTCAGAGATTTGCAGTTTGCAACTGGTATCAGTTAATGTTAAATTAAACTTTGGTACTTAAATTCCAGCGTATGTTTTATGGCTTGTATCCTCAAGTGACATAGAGGCACGTGTAGAGGCAACTCTAATAAATGCTCATCTGGTTGAGGTTCATTTAATTTACTCTATGTTCATCTAAGAGTACAGTGACTAAGAAAAGAGTTGGCCTCAGTTAATCCTGAAACGATTGAGAGATATTATTACTGAGATAATAAACATCCATCTGGAGTAAATCACTGTTAGTTTCTTTTTCATTTAGTTTTGTAGATTATGCATAAGTGAGGTGGTGGAAGAACTGAGTTATTTTTACAGCACTTAATATAACCCACGGGCTGCTTAGGCTTGGAAATCCAATTACGATTAACCCACCTCCCCTGTTTTGCTTTGCTTCACCACACTAATGACCTCCCTCTTTGGCACTGCTGCTGTGTTTGCCCTGGGTCCTGTCCTGTCCCGGTGACCTTGGCTCCTGCTCCATCCCACCCAGCATGAATGGCAGCCAGCACTGAGGCAGCCCGATGGCACCCCTTGTGATTCCAGGCACCCTGACCTGGGGATGGTTGTGCTCAGTGCCTGCACTCTCCTTGGCCAGAGCACAGGGAAGAGGGCACCATACGCATCATCTGTACAGCCCAGGTCACTTCTGGCTCTTCTGTGGCCGTGGTGCCACGCTCTTGTGAGGCACAGCGGGTGTGGGCGATGGGGCTGGGGTGTGCAGTGGAGCTGAGCTGTAAGTTGGAGCTGGGGCGTGAGATGGGACATGGCTACATGATGGGGTTGAGGTGTGCGTTGGGATGTGGGTATGTGATGGATTATATTTGCTTTGGAGCCTGGCTGTCCGGCTGAGCTCCTGTGCATGATGGAGCTCAGGTGCGTGGCAGAGCTTGGCTGGGTGTGCAGCGGAGCTGCAGGGTGAAGCTCAGATGTTCAAAGCTGAGGGCGTTGTGGAGGGCCCACACCTGTCCTACCCAGCCGTAGGTAGGACAGCTCACGCACTCCAGGTGTATGAAATCCTTTGATTTCTTCTCACTGCTGCTGCCCACTCCAAGCCTCTGTTGCATGCTCAGACCTCTTAAGGCATAGGAACTCACTTTCTCACGGGTCCTTGCATTCTCCTATTGAAGGATAAATATAATGGACGTTTTCTTTTTTTTCATTTAGCAGTGCAGTGCATAGAGAATGCGTTCTGATTAACCACAACTGATGATCAATGCTAGCCAAATTTTTCAAAAAGTATCATGAGGTGAACTCTGAGCATGTGTTCTGGTGGCCGCCTCAACCTGCCTAGGTGCAGGTGTGGAGCCTGGTAGGGTTTTGTTGCTCAGTCCATCTTCCTGCCTGCCTGCCTGCCTGTCTGTGTATCTGTCTGCCTGTATGTCCATCCATGTGTCCATCTTGTCTGTCTGCCCATCTGTCTGCCTGCTGCCAGCTGCAGCGCAGCGCTGAGCACTGTCTGACGTGGACAACAGGCAGCTCAGCTGCCCGGGAGCTGGTGCCAGGCAGGGGCGGGGGACAGCAGTCAGGATATGCCTGGAGAAGGCAGACAGGACATCTGCTGTGGCACGGAGACAGCTTGGGCAGCTGCTGTGGGAGCACATTCTGCTTTCGGCATTCAAAGTGAACCCCATGATATCAGGGCAGCTGTTCATAGAATCATAGAATCACAAGGTTGGAAACAACCTGTAAGATCATGTAGTCCAACCGTTGTTGAGCGCTGCTGAAGGACATCGTTACCTTCTGCCCTGGGAGCCATCCCCGCAGCGGTGCAGGCTGCTCACAGCGGTGCTCAGGTGTTTTATAGAAGTAACAAAGCACTAAATTTCTCCAGGACATCAGTTGCCGGCACGTGGACGATTGGCACCAAGCAGAGCGCTGCCGTCCCCCAGCAGTTGGAAGCAGGGTGTAACTGTGTGCAGCATGCACAGGAATGCAGTGCTGGGGATGCTGCACTGAGACACCTAAGTAGGTGGGATTCTGCCTTCCTTGGACAGACAGATCGTGCCAGGGGAGCTTGACAGCATGAAATACTCCAGTTAGTGTCAAAACGTGCTGAAACCAAACCCCTCGTTTTGTTTTTCTGAATGGTAAGTCAGGGTGTTTTTTTATAAAAAAATAATGAGATTTCCCTCATGGGAAAATTGGATCTGGAGGAGGATGCTTGCTGCCAGAGCTGCTGAGGTGGGAAGTACCCAAACTGGGCTTGTCTGGGCTGAGAAACAGCAGTCTCTGGGGCCAGGGGCCAGGGCTTGGCAAGAGGCTTCTTTTCTAAAACAGAAAAAAAACTCAGAAAAACAGCATCATTTATTTCAATGACTTTTTGGTTGAATTTACTTCTGAAATCAGCATCCTGAAATTAAAGTTCTAGCAGAACTGATCTGCAGCTTTGACAAAAGTCTTTGGTCTCTGAAGAACAGTTTTTTTTATTTCAAGAATGCCTCGTGTTACAGAAATGCCTCATGACTGCTTTTAGGAGAGTTGTCAGTCATTTCCATATGTTTTACTTTCATTAGTTTGTAATGATTTTACACCTTCAGTGTCTGGGCTGTGTTTGGGTTGAAGCATTCCCTGCGGATAGCCTACCTGCAGCTAATGAAGGGCCCCCTGAAGAAGCGCGTTCTGGGACAGTCCCAGGGTTTGTGCTATGAGCTGGTGCCAAGAGGACATGAGAAAAAATTCCTTCTCTCTAAGAGTGATCAGGCATCGAAACAGGCTGCCCAGAGAGGTGATGGAGTTTCCATCCCTAAAGGTGATCAAAAAACGTGGCGGTGTGGCATTTAGGGACGCAGTTTAGTGGGAATGGTGAGGATGGTGTGACAGTTGGACTTTGTGGTCTTTTTCCAACCTTGCTGATTCTGGATTCTAGGAGAGCCCACGCCTGCCGATTCATGGCAGAGCTGATCTCGTGGCGAGGCCGTGTCTGTGCAGGCTGCATGCAGTGCTGGGGAACAGGCGGCCGCTCAGCCATCCCAGCTGTGGCAGCTCTGCTTCCCCCGGCCTGCCGCCATTCAAAGCCTCCCTGCATTCGGGTTGCAGCACTGGGGACAGCCAGGCAGGTCCTGAGTCTGGGGGAGCCCAGGGTGGGATGGTCCTGCTGAGAGCCCCTGGCGCTGCGCAGGGTGCGCGTGCCATGGAGCCGGTGCAGGCAGAAGGAAGCGTGGGGCAGGACTCTGCTCAGCAGCACGGCTTTTGGAACACTGCATGGCGGAGCAGCGACTTTGGCAAACTTTGTGACAGGGGAGCATCAGAGGAAATCCTTTCACAATTCTGTTGTGTTTTCATGTTGCAAAAACTCTTAGTTTTGAAAATGCTGCCATAGTCTGATTCAATAAAAATGTTTTGATAAGATAAAAGCTGTTTTGTTTAAGCAGTTATTCACTGTATTCGCTTAGGCCTGTTCACATTTTTCAGCTACACAATTAATGCAGATATTGCAGCTGACACTAGAACATTTCTGTAGCGTTTTGTACAGTGGTACCTCAGCAGCTGAGGAATGGAGTCACTTGGTGTTCCTGATAGAAGCACTGATGTTCTGCAGTGCTCACTCCTTGGCTCCCCACGCTGTCCTGGCCAGGACCCGTGGCTCTGGAGTAGCAGAAGTGAATTACAGCTTCATCTGCAGGCACAGGGAATTCCCATACAAATTGGGGTCTGTTAAGGGAATGTACTTCCTTGCCTTTCTCCGCCTAAGGGATGGGAACTTCCTCTCAGTATGATGTATTATTATAACAGTCATAAAAGAAACCATGCTCTGCTTCCTCCATTGCGTATTGCAACATGAATAATTACTGCTGGCTCAAGGAAAATACAGGTTTTGTAATAGGTACTGTACAGACATGGGGGAGAGGAGTGCTGTGCCTGCTGCGTCTGCAGATCTCTGCTGCTTGCCGTCAATCCATGCACACTGCTTCCAATAGTGCAGAAAGGCAAACCCAGGCAGGAGTGATGGGCAGTTCAGGTGGGATGTGCAGCCTGCAGGTATTTCCTGTGCCACCTGCCTCAGAAAGTCAGTGAAATGCAGGGAGTGTGTTACTGATGCTTCCTATCCCAAGGACAAGGAAAAAATGCAAAGGGAAGAGCCCTCAGCTGTGCCTGCTGGAACCCAAGGAACAACACTGCCCCGAGCAGCTCACGGGGGCTGCGTGCTGCACAAGACAGGAGTGCAGATGTACCCTTTGCTTTTCATCAGGATGAATGAAACCAAGAGGCAGTTCATCTGCAGGTTGAGCATCTCAGGCTGTGTTGGGAGGGAGGGAATATAGGAGGGACACTGGCACTTGGCTGGGTGTTCCTCAGCTGGTGGAATTAGTACAGCAGGTTGGCCTCACATTTACTAACCTGTACAAGACTGGGCCTGGCAGGAGACTTGAAGTAGTGAAGAAACCTCACGGGATGCCATGGCATCTTGCAGCAGGGTATCGAGGCTCAATGCAAGTGTTCTACATTGGCAGCAGCAACACTGCCCCACTGGGGCTGTGCTGGGCTGAGCACTGCCTTGTGCCCAGGCTGTGGGCAGCACTGGTGCCACCGTGCCCCCTGCTCTCCCTGTGCCCTCAGGAGCTGCCCCTCCTGTGGGCACCTGGAGAGCCCTGCAGGCAGGACGGCTGGGAATGGGGCCCTCCCAAACCATCTCTGCGGTGCTCAGCAGCACCCTGCCCAGCAGCAGCCCATGCTGTGTGCAGTTCAGATGCCCGTCTCCTCGGGCCGGTTGTGGAGCTGTTGGAAACGCTTCCAGAGCCTGGAGTGCTTGGGAGCCCGAGGGCGGCTGCCTCGCCAGATTTTCTTACGGCAGAGCTATTATTAACTGACATAGCTGCAGCCTTGTTCCTACACCACTGTGTTGAGTCATGCCATGTATCACTCTCGGCTCCTTCTCTGTGCTACAAGTGCCTAATGAGCTGCCTCGCTTCAGCACATTGTTCCTGAGTTTTCCTTCCTGTACGAGTCGCTCAGCACTGCATTTATTGAATTTCAGATGCATGAATTTCAGCCTGGGATCGCGGTGGCAGAGCAGTGGTCTGTGCTTGGCCGTGGTCTTGGAGCTGAACAAGCAGCAGTGGCACAGAGCTGTGCAGCGTGCGGTGCGACCAAGTGCCTTCCATGCAGAGCCACCACGATGACAGTCCCTGTCAGCTCTGTTAGTGAGTTGGCAGCAGCTGGTGGAGCAGCTCTGCTCTCGGATGTTTTCAGATCAGTTTGCTGGGAAATATGTGCAAGGGAGAGAGCGAGCAAGTGGTAGCGAGCAGAACAGAAGGGAAAGCAAACCAGGTTCTACGCCTCACTTCAGGCACTCCCATCCTGGTGTCACCCACATGCATATGGCACGGGCCTCTGCTGCACTCAGCCCTGCAGCATTCAGCCCTGCATTGTTGATCCTGCGGTGCCCGTGGGCTCCATTAGTCCCCACATCCTGTCTTCCTCACCTGGCAAAACACTTGGACAGCTGCAGGAACTGTGAGGCTTCACTGGATCCTTCAGGAATGAGCTGTGTTGGCAGCAGGAGGAGCTCAGTGCCCCTTAAGTGTCCATTTTTTTCTGGCTGCTGCTGGCAGTTCTTTATCGATCATCAGGGAATCACTCTTTGCGTCACTTCCCATTATCTCCCGAGTAAGCCTGAGCAACAGTGGTGACGCAGGGAGATTTCCTACCCAGAGCAGTGATACAGCCTGCTCAAAGAGGTCAGCGACCAGCGAGAGACTGGGAATTAAGGCATGATGAGCAATTTTAAAATCATTAGTGGCACTGCAGGCTGAGATAATCGCATCCCACGCAGCAGAGGATGAGGGCTAAGTTAAGAGCATACAGAAAGCATAGCTCTGTCCTGAGGGGTGGAGGTGTGCGTGATGCCAGCGCTTGCTTTGGGCTGCCTGCAGTGATCCTCAGCCCCATCCAGCAGCCGGGGGCAGGGTGTGCTGCTGGGGGCAGCGGGCACAGGGCTCACGGCCAGGGTGCTGGCAAGGGTGAGAGCGTGCACTGCGTTGGCATCATTGATGCATCCTCTGTCTGTTTTACACTGATGAGGTCTTGGAACAAAGTATTATATTAGAACACACTAATCTCATGGGTTATAATAAAATAATCGGGCAAAATAAGTGAAAATAATAACTTGCAAATTGTCTTGAAGATTACAGACAATTTAAGGAAATAGAGTTGCTCGTGAAGCAGATGAACTGTGGGAAATAAAAAGCCAAACTGCTGCAACACCTCAGTCCTCTGCTGGCACATAACCTCTTTTTACTGTTTGGCTGTCTCCATAGCAGAGTGACAACTGAGAAATGTGTGAAATTGACATTAATAATGGATTCAGCTCCCTTTAATGCTGCCCAAGACACAGCCCCTCTCAGAGCACAGCAGCTGAAGGCAGTGCTCTAGGAGGGGGCGGGTGGGCAGTGGGCATAGTGGGCATGGTGCTGACAGCAGGGCCCTGCAGTGCTGCCCTGGTGCCCGCATCACCCCACCATCACCAGGCTTTTGTTTCTGCTCAGCTCACAGCAGGCGCTGGACCCGTCTGTGGAAGTCTGTGCTGGTTGGGCTGTGATCTGAGCAAACACCAGTGTCCTGAAAGTCATGAGAACATAAATGGAGGGTTCAGCTGGGGAACTGGTGGGGGGTCGTGGCTGTGTGTGTGTGTGCAGATGGCAGCACTTGGCCAACTCCCTGTGGAAATGCTTGTTGCACATACACTTTGCTAGAAGTTTTCTGTAGCATGTTCAATTGAAAACTGTATAAATAAAATGTAGTGCCATGTGTTTGCCCTGTGGCAGATGTGAGCACAGGAATTAGGGTATCGCAGGGTGTCCCACGTCACTCGTGCCCAGGAATGCTGACCAAAGGCCTGATGCAGAGCTGGAGAGTGGCTTGTGCCCCATGCCGTTGTCCATTTTCGGTCGCTGAGCAAATGCCCTTAAGAGAAGGGTTTCTGGGCAGAGTGGGCCAATAACAGAGAGAGGACCAGGACTGACAGCAGTGATACTCTCTGCCCTGACCTTGGCTGTGCCAGGGGCACAAGGAGCACCCAGTGCTCTGTCTCTGCCCTGATTGCTGCGTGGGAGGGGAAGAGAAACCAAAATACCCTTCTGAGTGCACCTGAGCTGCCCTTGCCCTGGGAATGGAGTGAGGCAGAGCTATTTTGGGACATGAGCCTTCCTCTGAACCTTTCCTATTTCTGTTTTTCTGCTGTGTGTTCCTGAGCCCCTGCCCCACAGCTGAGGGTCTGCTGGTGTCAGGGGCTGGTGGCCACACTCAGTTCCCAGCCCACGGCTGATGGCTGTGCACTCCTCCCAGCCCAGGGCAGCCTCTCTTCTCGGCTCGTGCCTTGAGTTCTGCTTATGGAGACGGTGAGTGCTGTGCTCACAGGTGTCAGCACGTGTGCAGTGCTGGGTCTTAGCTCTGCTTTCCTTAGAAATTTTTTAAAACAGGCATTATTTTTCACTTCAATCTTGCAGGTTTAGAGCTCGTTATGGGGAGAAAAAATTTCCTCCCGAAATGCGTTACCTCAAGTGTGTATCGTTTAAGGCTTAAGGCTGGAGGAAAACGAGGAAGGCTTATCAAGCGGGTGGGCAGGAGGAGCCCTGGGTGCTGCCCACCATGCCATGGCCTCCCAGGGTGCAGGTGACGGGCAGTGGGGAGCGGGCAGTGGGCACCGCCTGGGTGAGGAGCTGCCTGTGGTCCAGCAGTGCTGTGCAGCCATGCGGTTCCCCAGGGATGGACTTCCCCAGGGATGGGCTTCCCCAGGGATGGCGTGTTGGTCTGAGTGTCTCGGTTTGTAGGTGCTGTGTTTCTGTTTCATAAAAACACTCAGACGTGTTTACAAACCATTGACCTTTGTGAAATTGAAGCTTTGCATTTTCCACTTAAGTTTGTGCCCATTTTAGTGTGGCTGCCAGATGCCTTTCCAGGCTCATGGCAGCTATTTCCCCATCCTTCATCTGCAGCAGGTGAATACAGACAGCTTCTGGACATTTTTTCCCCACCATGAAATTGCATTTGCAAAGTCCTTGAAAATCACAGCTTCTCCAGAGGCTGGGAGGGGTAGGAAATGCAGTCAGTGGGTTCTGCCATGACCTTAGTGATGACAGATGATGTGTGAGGCAGGCACTGCATTAGCAGCTGGCTGCAGCTCACCAGTGCTGTGCTGTGCTCAGGTTCCCCACACTCACCACGTGCAGCACCTACAATCCAAACAGGATTGGGTGCTGCAGAAATAGTTTCCTAATCATTTACTGCATCCTGTATCCTGCTGCTTCCCTTTGTCACATAGTTCTCAATATGAAATGAATCTTTATAGCACTGGACAAATCTGCAAAATGCTGCACTAAATATCCTAAAATGTATTACTGCCCTCAGTGAAGATGGGGGAAAAAAATCAGTAAGCCACACACAGAAAAAGTGAAGCAATTCCAATACTGCAGTGCTGTCACTTTGTTCCTGTGTCCTCTGGTTCAACTCCAGGCAGACATTTCAAATTCACTGGCTCAATCCATGACCTCAAGTGGGTACGGGAAGTGATGGGCACTCAATTATTTTCACAGCACACTGCTGATTGAGGCCTTTGATTCGAGCATGGGAGCTGCTGGAGACACTGTGGGAGACACTATCGTAGCATCTGCACAGCAGTGAGTTCTGGAGCCAGCTGTAACTCAGTTCATTTTTGTAGGCGCTGAGTAACTCAAAAAATGTTGTAACAAAACTCATCTAAAACTTCTCTTCTGAGAGTCTTTTTTCCTTGAATCACACATATCACACAAGGAGCTTGATGGTCCTCATCTCTTTGCAAACACCAAGCACTAGATGAAAGCACTGCATCCCTTTGTACGAAATTAGCATTTGCCCCTTTGTTTTCTTTTCCTTCCTTTTGATGCTTTAAGCAAGCAGTGAGATTTAGGCAGTGCTTTGTGAACCAGGTGAGCTGCTCAGTGCTGGGAGCACACAGCTGAGGCTGTGCAGTGCAATACTGTGTGTGGGTTGGCTGTTCCTATTAAGTGAAATAAATGTGTGTGCTGTGCTTCAGCTGCAAATACCAGTTCATCTATGCAAGACACAGGTTTTAGAGCACTTGTGAGCACTTGTACAAACACACAGCTTTATTTTAAGCTTTGCTTGCATTTGTATTGCAACTTACTTAACACTTCTGAAAAAAAAAAAAAACCAACGGAAACTCTGTGAATAGCAGTTTTACAGGAACGGTTGGGTACTTGGCAACAGGAGGATCCTGCAGCACCTCCGGGTCTCATTGGGCCATCTGAGCATGGAGACAGACCTCTCTTGGGTGCCACGCTTGGAGGGGAGCCATGCACCCACCTTTATCTGCTCCCTTCATTCTCCCCAGCACCTACCAACAGCATTTCTCAAGCTGTAGCATGGGAGAGCTGATAGACCTGGCAGGGTCCTGAATGATCGTATTGGTGCTAGCTCAGCCCTGGTTAAAGTCATAGACTTGTAGAATCCTTAGAGTTGGAAGGGACCTCTGAAGGCCATCCAGTCCAACTCCCCTGCAATGCACAGGGACACCACAGCTCCATCAGGTTGCCCAGGGCCTGATCCAGCCTTGCCTGGGAAGTCTTCAAGGATGGGGCATCAGCTACATCGTGGGATAACCTGTGCCAGTGCCTCACCACCCTCACTGTCAAAGATTTTTTCCTCGTATCTAACCTAAATCTACCCTCCCTCAACTTGAAGCTGTTTCCCCTTGTTGGTTAGAGGGCATGGTGGGTGTGGGGTGGGGTGCAGTTTGGTGATGGTTGGACTCAATTCTCTTTAAGGTCTTTTCCAACCTGAGTGATTCTGTGATTGATTCTGTGATCTTAAGAGGTCTTTTCCAACCTCAGTGATTCCATGGTTGTATGAACGGTGAGCGCAGCATGGGCTCCCTGCCCAGACCTGGTTGCCTGGGGTGCAGGGAGCTGGCACTGGGTGTTGGGTGCTGCTCTGCTACCATGCTGTACCATGCTGCACCGTGCTGTGCTGTGCTGTGCTGCACCATGCTGCCTGCTGCTCAGTGAAAAGTGGGACGCACTGCCTATGCCCTCTGGGCTTCCCTCTCTGGCCCCTGGGAATACAAAGAAAGCAGTCCCCAGTGTTGCTCTGTGGTCTGGTGTCCACTAGAACCAGCCACTTGTGGCACTTGCAGCTGCTTCTCTGACCAGACGGCCCTACCAGGAGGATTCCGTCACAGGTCAGTGGCGCTTCTCTGCTGTGTCTGAGGTCACCCTTCCCTCCTCCATCAGGTTTTACCTGTGGGGAAGTTCTGGTCCCAGCTGCAGCTAAGGGACAACGCAGCTCCCCGATGGAGCACCGCGGTCTCTGTGCCAGCTCCACAGAGTGGCAGAGGGCAGCTACAGCCTTGTTCCAACGGTGAGTCATTAATTGAGGGTGAAAAACCTTTGGGAGGAAGGGTCTGTGCCTGCTCCCATGACAGGCCTGGGAGGCAGTGTTTTATTTGCACTGTCATGTGCACCAGGAGTGATGGAGGGCCGTCAGCACAGCGTGTCCCACTATCTCAGCTGGAGAGCTGTGTGCTACTGCGTCTGCTCTGCAGAGGATGGAAGCGGGAGGTCGGAGGGCTTGGTTCCCTCTGGTGAGGGCAGCCCAGGTGCTGGAAAGGGTGAGGAGGGTCCCTGCTGTCTGCCCAGCAGCAGCTGTGCTGGGCAGTGTGGGAATGGAGGTCACTGTGTGCAGGCTGTGAATTTGTATCTGCTTCCGACCCTGTGTCAGCTGAGTCTTACAGAGTTGTCTGAAGCTTTGCCTTCTACTGTGCTAAAATGCACCTTGCTGACTTTGTTTTAATTTTGCCTACTTCTGAAAACAGTGTTGGCTGAATCTGAGAAGTGCTGAGCGCAGTTCCTTAATCACAGCTACAAATCTAAATTAGTGGTATCGTATTAGCAAATCTAAGTGAGGATAGTGTTCCCAAGCCAGGATGACCAGGGCCTTTGGTGATCCAGCTGTGGATGCTGCTGAGCTTTGAAGTCTGTTTTGAGTTTGTGTGAACCAAATGTATGGTGAGATAGAAAATCCCATCTAGAACAGTGGCACCTGCTTGGGGAGGTGGCTCCTTGGGGTCCCGGCAGGCTCGGGGCGTCTGTGGGGCAGGCTGCTTCTGCAGGGCTCTGTGATCCTCTGGTCGGGGTCAGAACTGTCCTGTTTGCACCTGCAGAACCGTGCCCATGTACAGTGCTGACACAGGAGGTGTGAAATGTAACCCTGCAGATGTATGTAAATGCTGCCCGGGAGGTTTGCTTTCTGCTGCAATTAATGCAAAAAATTGTCCCCAGCTGAGGTGCAAAAGGTTTCGTTCTAAAAGTTTACAGCTCCTGACAAGAGCGGGCTGCCTCCCGTGAGGATAACAGGGAAGGGAACCAATTTAATTGGTGCATTTACAGCCCAAGAATGGCCAGTTTTCGCTGAAGGAGTCCCGTATAAATTGGTGCCGTGTTGGATTGTATAGCACACAAATTGCACTCTCAGCTGGCTGTAAAAAGGAAATTTGTTTTTATGTCCTTTTCCAGTTGTCAGATAAATACGGATTGTCTTCAGCAAGTGTTGCTGGCACGTGACAGACAGGGGTGGATGCTGGGAGTCCCCATCCAGGTATTGCCATCTCCATGGGGAGGAGCCCCATGAGGCACTGTGCCCTGCCCCGCTGTGCAGTGCTGGTGGGGCAGCAGGGCCACAGGAGTGCAATGCCTGCAGCCTGCAGCACGTTAGCATGGATGGATTGACTCCTCGGGAAGCCATATGTCCTGAGATTTCACCAGGGGGTTTGGGATGGTTCCCAAAACTACAGGAATGATAGGCTGTGCCTTCAGTGATGTATGTAGTCATTATTTAAGTTAAGCCTGATGGTTGAAGACTTCTTTTTTATTTTATTTTATTTTTTTTTAATGAGGGCTTACTGGTTAGGATCTGTAGTCATGAAGAGTATTAGCAAAATCAACAAATAGTGGTGCTGAAAGGCAAGTTTTAGGGGCTGGCATTTTCACAACAATTTTCTGCAACTACTTTTTCATGGCAGCATAGATGGATCATGGATGGGCTGGACAGCAGGAGAAATAATGTTATTTTGACATTAAATATCCTTGAAGATTCAAGATTCCAACCCAAACTGTTCTGTGGTTCTATGATTCTGTTTCTGTGATGTGTCTGTATTCTATATACAAATAGTTCTGTCAGTCCCAAAGGGAGCTGACCATCTCATTGCCATTGTGCAGCCCTGCTGCAGCCAGGTGTTTACTGCTGCACAGCTTTTCTCCTAGAACTCATACGTGCTGTTCAGCTCCTGCCCACGTCTCACTTTTTGGAAGGGAGGCAAACGTGGGCTACAGCTTTGTGTCCGTTCACTGGTGTGTGCTGCAAGGGAGGCAGGGTGGCAAAGGGGTGTTCAGAAATGGGCCGTGCAGCCCTCGTGGAGTTCTTAACAGAGTTGCTGATAGATGATTGCATTTAACTTCTCTGGGCATGGCTGTTATCTTCCTTGTTTTCGTACTCTGTGCAGTTCCTGGATCTAGCAATGTAAAAGATAAGGATAATTGAACTGTCAGAGTTTCTGGGATAGGAGTGCGGTGCTGCCGTGGCATCAGGGGAAACAGCAATGCTCTAAAATTAGCCCATATTCCACTACTATTCAGGTCTCTGTTTTCAGGAGTTTTCTTGATATTTTTGTTTCTTTGTGCACATTATTGTTTTTTGAATGACATAAAATTAGCCTCTTCTGGGTTTATTCTGAAAATAGCATTAAGAGCTTAAATGTTCAGTAGAAACGGTTATAAACCTATTGCATGATTTAGAGGTCACTGAGGGTTTCAGCTCAGCAAGAAAAGCGTACATGAAACATCCCTTTTTCCAGTATGTAAATGGCATAATTATAAAATAACTCCAGATCATGAGGTCAAAGCATCAGTTTGAAGGTCGGTGGTGGGGATGGTGGTGCTGGCTGAGCCTGGGCATGAGCTCGAGCAGGAGGGGCTCCGAAGGCACCACTGCTGCAATGCACAGAGCCACCAGATGCTTCCAGACGATGCTGTTATTTGCACATGGATGTGTATATGTGCATATATGTGCATACATACAAAAATCTCAGTTGTCCTTCATGTCAGGATATGGACACTTATAAGACATCTGGTAATAAGATGAGAGAGAAACTGTTCTGTGAACCTGTTTCGTGATTTAATCACAGACAGTTTTCCTCTGCTTCTGTTTTCTGTTATGATATACTTGCTAACCTTGCAGGCATTAACAGACATTTATTCTTCCTTACAGGCTCGTGAACCTGATCTACAATGGAAAAACTGCTTTTGTTTCTGCTGTTCATTGGCATAGCAGTGAGAGCTCAGATCTGCCCAAAGCGCTGCGTTTGTCAGATTTTGTCTCCAAACCTTGCGACCCTTTGTGCCAAGAAAGGGCTCTTATTTGTTCCACCAAACATTGACAGGAGGACTGTGGAATTACGGCTGGCAGACAACTTTGTTACAAATATCAAGAGGAAAGACTTTGCCAATATGACCAGCCTCGTGGACCTGACGCTGTCCAGGAATACAATCAGTTTTATCACACCTCACGCGTTTGCTGACTTGCGCAATTTGCGGGCTTTGCATTTGAACAGCAACCGATTGACTAAGATCACCAATGACATGTTCAGTGGGCTCTCCAATCTTCATCACTTGATACTTAACAACAACCAGCTGACTCTTATTTCTTCCACAGCTTTCGATGATGTTTTAGCTCTTGAGGAATTGGATTTGTCTTACAACAACCTGGAAACCATCCCCTGGGATGCTGTGGAAAAGATGGTTAGCTTGCACACCCTCAGTCTGGACCACAATATGATTGATCATATTCCTAAGGGGACCTTCTCCCACCTCCACAAGATGACCAGGTTAGACGTGACGTCTAACAAACTGCAGAAGCTACCACCTGATCCTCTCTTTCAGCGAGCTCAGGTACTGGCAACCTCAGGAATTATCAGCCCCTCTACTTTTGCGTTAAGCTTTGGTGGAAACCCTTTGCATTGCAACTGTGAGCTCTTGTGGCTGAGGCGTCTCTCCAGAGAAGACGACCTGGAGACGTGTGCCTCTCCCCAGCTGCTGTCGGGCCGGTATTTCTGGTCAATCCCTGAGGAGGAGTTCCTGTGCGAACCTCCTCTCATTACCAGGCACACCCACGAGCTGAGGGTGCTGGAGGGCCAAAGGGCGGCGCTGAGGTGCAAGGCCCGGGGGGATCCAGAACCAGCAATTCATTGGATTTCACCTGAGGGCAAACTTATTTCTAACGCAACAAGGTCTGTGGTGTATGACAATGGTACACTTGACATCCTCATAACAACAGTGAAGGACACGGGCTCTTTCACCTGCATCGCTTCCAACCCAGCAGGGGAAGCCACACAGACGGTGGACCTGCACATAATCAAACTCCCTCACTTGCTGAACAGCACTAACCACATCCACGAGCCTGACCCTGGCTCCTCGGATATCTCAACGTCCACCAAGTCGGGCTCCAATGCAAGCAGCAGCAATGGGGATACAAAAGTCAGCCAAGACAAGAAGGTGGTTGTTGCTGAAGCGACGTCATCTACTGCTCTGCTGAAATTCAATTTTCAAAGAAACATACCTGGAATACGCATGTTCCAGATCCAGTACAATGGCACTTATGATGACTCTCTGGTGTACAGGTATGGCACAGCCAGCCGAGCCCAGCCCCTCCCCGTTGCTCCACACTGGTTGCTGGTGCAAGCTCTTTGCTGCCCACTCCTTGGAGGGCTGTCAGCCTGCACCACCTGGCTACAGCCTGGCTCTTGGCTGGTGGAGGGGGTAATGCAGATTGGGAAGTAGCTGTGGGTTGGATTATTTCTAGAGAATCCAAAACAGACCTCTGATCCTCTTTAGTAATCTGATTAGCAGAAGGATTGTGAAGTTAGATGAGCTAAGTGGATCTTAACGCGCTCAGTTTAATGAAAGCATGGGGACAGTGCTGCCTGCAAACACGTTTCTGCAGGCACACCCTGCTGGCATGGCGGTGATGCTTGGCAGGAGTGAGTATGCATGCACTGTGCATTGGGAGACTTTGTTCTGAGTCTGGGCTGTAACTGTCACACCTTTCGGAACTGTTGTTTCCTTAATTTCATGTGCAGTTGCCCTCAGGAAGGGCTCTGCCCAGACAAGCTGTGTGTGGGGAGCGTGGTGCTACCTGCTGCCAGGGCAGGGCTGCGCTGCCAGGGGAAGGCTCCAGCAGGCGGGCTGGGAGGGGGCTGCAGCAACACGGGTTTGTTAACACCGATGTTCTCGCCCCAGGATGATACCTCCCACGAGCAAAACCTTCCTGGTGAACAACCTGGCTGCTGGGACCATGTACGACCTATGCGTCTTGGCCATCTACGACGACGGGATCACCTCGCTGACCGCCACCAGGGTGGTGGGCTGCACGCAGTTCACCACCGAGCAGGACTACGTGCGCTGCCACTTCATGCAGTCCCAATTCCTGGGCGGGACCATGATTATCATCATCGGCGGGATCATCGTGGCCTCAGTGCTCGTGTTCATCATCATCCTCATGATCCGGTACAAGGTGTGCAACAACAACGGGCAGCACAAGGCCACCAAGGTCAGCAACGTTTACTCGCAGACGAACGGGGCCCAGGTGCAGGGCTGCGGCGGGGCGCTGTCCCAGTCTGCCTCCAAGCAGGCGGTGGGGCACGAGGAGGCCGCCCAGTGCTGCCGGGCCGCCAGCGACGGCGCCGGACCCTCGCCGGAGCCCAGCCCTGGCCCGGAGGCCACCACTACCTCGCCCTCTCCTCACGCGTGGGCCGCCGGCACCTCCGCTGCCCAGAAGCCGAAGCGGAAGCCGGGGCCAAAGCCCAGCAGCGAGCCGCAGAGCGAAGCTGCCATGAGTATCGAGTCCCAAAACACTAACAGAAATAACTCCACTGCTCTGCAGCTAGCTAGCCGTCCCCCCGACTCCGACAAAGGGGTCCCCACGTACAAAAGAGCACAATCCAAGCCAAGTAAGTTCCTCACCTTGCCGGCCACCACATCCAGAGCCAAGCGCAGGCTGTCACTGGGCGGCGAGCTGCTGCTGTGCCGCTGCCAGCAGGACGCGGGGCTGTGCTCCCGGCGCAGCCTCTCCATGAATGGGATGCTGGCGCAGGCGGGCCGCTCCGGCGCGGAGGGCGGAACAGCGACGTTCTCGAGCTCTGAGTGGATATTGGAAAGCACTGTGTGACCTGCCTTTGGGGTTTTTTTTAAGTTTACTTTTTATTTCTCTGACAAACAAAATGCCAAACGTTGTGTGAAGTTCCCTCTCCTGGGGAATTGGATTTGGAAGTCCACAGTTGTCTCACTGAGTGATGGTTTGTCCATGCGGGGTTCTCTATAAGCCACCCAGTGCACACAGGGTTTTGTTTAGTTTCCATTTGGTTTTATTTAGTATCCAGACAGAAGGCAACATTCAGAGTTTAAAAAAAAAGGGGAAAAAAAAAAGGTTAAGGGGTGAAAAAAAGCATGAAACAGCACCAGTGCCTTCCCTGCTCTAGGACTGGCTTCCTGGTTCTGCGGTAGCAGAAAACACAAGAGAGAGTTTTCACAGAAAAAGCCTTTTATAAAGGAAATGAAATTTCCTCCAAGCTAACAAATAACCACTTCTGGATCAATCAGTAAAATGATATTTTTTAAAATGGTCAGACTGTATATTTCTTTTCCGTGATAATGGTGTTGCCTTTGTTTTTAGGCAGATGTTGTACAGAAACAACAACGCTGTGTTGTTCTCTTGTGTAAAATAAAATACTCACTCGGTACACCCAGCCAGCCTGGCGGTGACTGCCCGGGGCGCCCAGCGGCGTGCAGGGGATGCTGGGCTGAGGGTCCCCTCCTGTCCCGCGCCGCAGTGTCGGTGCACGGCTGGGAACACCGCTGCCTTCCAACAGGGCCGGTGCCTGGGCGGTTGCTCCCTGCTTTGCGATGTGGAAATGGAATGTGTTGAGCTCCTGTGCGTGCCAGCACCTCGAGACAGCGGGGAGTGTGGGGCAGCAGTGGGCAGACAAGGGCAGCGCTGGGGGCAGTAACCCCACTTGTTCCAGGCTTTTAGGGGCCTATCCTGTAAGCACTGTGGTTTGCATCTGTAGTCCCTGCGCACAACAGAGTGGCTGGGAGATGTTCACACCTTAACAATGATGTGCTGCTTGGCTGTCGTGCCCTTGGGATGCTGTCAGGCCACCATGTCAGCCTTGAGCATATGGCAATAGGTGGTAACAGCTCGAACACCCCTGTTGTGAGGGTGACAAATGTGCTTCTGCTGCTCTGCTCATTTGGAAGAAAATTTGAAAATTAATACTAATTAAACTCATATGGTCATCACATTGAAATCAAAGACAGCTTAACTGAGCCATCTCAGTGCATTCTCAGATGCTAAACGCTGGTTTTTATACGGGCTTTGCGATCCCTAAAGTGATAGAACAGTTAAATTTTACACTCCGCGTGCTTGTGCTCGAAGGAAGCACAGCCCAGCAGCTGTGTGCAGGTGCTCTGGCTCTCAGGCACACACGCACGCAGTGCTGGGCCCCAGGGCCGGTGTGGGAGAGTTGTCTCCTGCATCCCCAGGGCACTGCGCTCAGGGCTGGGTGTGCAGAGCCTGTGGGTCGTGGTTGTGCTCTGCTCCAGCGGCTGCAGGAGCCGGGAACTGGAGGTGGTGCTGGAAAGAGCAGGGAAGGAAAAGGCTGTTTCTTTTTTAGAAAGCCCTTTTTCTTCCCTTTGGAAGTACGGAGACCAGAAAGGAAATGAAGCACCAAAATTAGAATACCCGTTTCCTGCTGGAAAAGCTAAAAAAAGAATCCCTCCACATTTCTCTGGAAGACCACAATCTTCTAGAGGGGGGCATACAGACAGAAATAAGCTCACGGCGCACCGTCAGAGCTAACCATGTGTCTGTCCCAGTTATGGAAGGTTGAAAATGAAGGCGTGGTGAATCTGGGCAAAAGGGGGTAATGGTCCTTGGAGGAGCTGGATCTCTGCAGCCGGTACCTTCACCTTACGATGGGTAAGGAGGCACCTTTCCGTGTGCTCTGCCGAGGTACTTGTCCTAATTGTGCGTTTTGAAAACATCAAACGGAAATGCTTTTGTGTTGTCTAAAACTGGACGTGTGTCTGATGTTTTGTGAAAGTGCTGAATCTTTAATAGCTTCGGGGGGGGTTATTTTTATATTTTTCATTTCTTACTCAAAGGAATCGATTTTCTAAACGCTGAAGCTGAGTAATCTATCTGCAGTACGTTTGTATAAGCAGCTTAGAAGGACCATATGTCACCGTGTTTTGTTTAACTCTGCGTTAACATTGCAGACCTGGGTGGCTTTAGGGCTCTGCTTGCATCGGAGAGGAGCGTCCTGTGGGTGTGCACAGGGTGTTCATTCTGTGCCATTGCCACAGGGGTGAATATACAGTAGGATGTTCCATCTTGTTCAGGACTGGTTCATCCCAAATGTGGGAAGCCTTGGGAAGGGGGAAATCTTCCATCCGTTCTGTTCTGCAAAACCAGAGCTGTAGTAGATAGTTGCAGAAAAAAGTGCCAAGGTGTCTCTTGATCAGAAGGGTGACACTGAAGTATTTGTTCAGTGATGTGCTGGAAATTTTCTGATTCTTCGGAAACCAAAACACTCATGATGTGTCTGAGTCCCAGATGTGGCTTTACCCTGCTGTGGTCACGCAGTGCTGGCATGCAGGGAAGGCCTTGGGGAGGAGAGTGGGCAGCCAGGAGCTGCTGTCTTTGAAATGAGCCCCTTTGGGCCATATGAATGAGTGTGCAGCACCCTGATGTAGTGTGCAGCACCCCAAGGCACTGTGCAG
>JAPSGF010000001.1:56568633-56721355 GCA_035772895.1 Perdix hodgsoniae | reverse complement strand
CACCCTGATGTAGTGTGCAGCACCCCAAGGCACTGTGCAGCACCCTGGCCAGCACTTTGCTGCTCGTGCTCTATGAAAACAGTCACCAACACTTTGCTTGCTGGAGGGTCTCTGTGTTTCACAAGCACCAGGCAAGGAGAAAAGAAAATCAGATAATTGTTCATTTGTACTAAGATTTCTGACACACTTTTTCTCTTACGTATTTCTTAAATCCACTCCTAACCCTTTTTTGAAAGCACACTCGTTCTGTTAAAGAGGGCTGCTTCAAGTTATGTTTGGATGGAGAAGCAGGGTTTTGTTGGGTGAAAAGCTGGTTATGTTGTTCTCTGTGCTGCCTTTCTGCTGATGTTCTGGGCATGTTCTTGATAGTGAATATATGGTACTGTTCAGTTCTGGTGCAAATGTGGCTTTATTTCTGCCAACGTGCTCTGGTTTGCTGGAAGGCTCTCCCCAGGCACCAGTGCAGACCTGTAGTAATGAGCAAAAGAGGCACTGGGGCACGGGCACGTGTGTGGGGCGGGTGATGCCCCCAGTGCTGCAGAGCAGTGCTGTCCCATGGGGACTTTGCTGTGTGTCACCATAGGGACACATCCCACAGGGCCCTGCAGGAACAGCAGGTGATGGCAGGGCCCATTCCCACTCTCCTGTGGTGAACCCCTCCGGCAGTCGTGTCCGCTGTGCAGCACGGTGCCATCGCTGGGCCCAGTGGTTTCCTGCAGCCATCACTGCACCTTGTGGAGCTGCTGGGGGCTGAGCTCTGCTCGGTGCAGCGCAGAGGTGTTGGCATTTCTCAGAGTACACCAGAACTCTGCCGGTCACCGCCTTGTGCCTGCACGTTGCAGTTGTGAGTAACATCAGCCCAAGCTGTGGTGGATGACAGTTCTGCCGCAGCCGGCTGTCCCTGTGTCCCTGTGTGTCCTGCAGCCGGCTGTCCCCGTGTCCCACTGCTGCCAGCACGCACTTCTCATGTGTCCTTGAAAAAGCACAGCGTGGCTCTTCCTGCACCATCTGCAAATGCATCCTGAGCCGCAGCAGGTGCTATGCAGAGAGGCAGTGGGTGTTTATCCTCAGTGATTGACCCAACAGGCAGAAGTAATGGTCACAGCTGCTGTCATTTACTACTGCTTCTCACTAATTGGGAGAAACTGGAGCCTTGGAGGTACTGCTTGCAGAGTGGCAGCATTTGTCAGACTTACAATATCTCAGGAAAATGTACTGTCCTGTTCCTTTAAGGTGCTGTTGTAACAAGTGATGTGCACTCACCCTCTAGAAGGAACAATAGCAGCAGTAACAGAATAACACAGTCCTCTCCCGTGGTAATTTAGGAAGTAATTTTAAGGTAGGTCGAAGTTCTGGTTTGAAAAAAAAAAACCAACAAATCACAGCAAAATCAATAGGGTCCTCTTTACTGAAACCATGCATCCAATGCTTTCTCTTTGCAGACGCCTTTCTGCATGCGTTTTAGTTCAGTGCTGGCTGTGACACGGATACAAGGGTTGCACTGAGCTGCCCCTGCATTTGCTGAGTGCTGCAGCAGCATCTCCTGCCCTCTGTGCAGATGCACAAGCGTGCTCTTTTGTCACAGTGTGATGCACGTGGCCGCATACCATCAGTTTAAAGGAAAATGGTCTTACTGTACGCAGAAACCCTTCTCCTGTATGTAACCAATGTTAACAGCCAGAGCATCGGTGCTTTGCTAAAAGAGCATCAGCACCGTGGCTGTGCTGCCTCACCTGCGCAGGGTGCCTGGACCCACAGTGGCAGCCCCAGGTAAGTATTGCACTGCAGCACCGTCACCACTGGCACATCCCCAGGGCTCACTGGAGCAGCAGCACTGCAGGGCAGGCAGGGACAGTGCCTCTGGGCCTGCTGCCAAGCTGTGCTGCACTGTGCATGCATGCTCTGAGTGTTGGACAAAGGCAGCACTGGAAATAAGAGTGAACGTGCTGTATTCTGACTGTCTCTGCTTGGCTGTGGTCGTGGCATTGCTTTCATGGCAGCATGGATGGAACACAAATGTGCAGGGCAGGGAGTCTGGAATGGGTTAAAGCACCCACACTTGGTATCAGTAATGTGAGCCAAAAGGCAAAGCTTTCTGATCTTGCTGATAGTTCTGATGCCATTGATTTATTCACAAGAGCCAGGCGTGAAGGCTGATGCTGTGGCAAAAAGGAAGCTTAGCTTGCAAGGAAAGAATCTAAAAAAGTAAAAAGCAAACATGGCAAATTGTTGGCTGCAGAGAGACGAGGTTGAAGCTTTGTATGAAAATAAAGAGAATGAGCTCTACTGCCTCTGTCATGCTGGAACAAGCCACATCTGCCAGGTCATTTGAAGTTGTTACTCAGTTGGTATCAGCCTTCAGATTGCTGACAGCAGTTATCAGTTGATATGGATTGTTACCAGTCTGCAGGCAGGGACAGGTCAGTGCTGTCCCCGGGACTTCCAGCGTCTGGGAAGGGCTGGTGGCACCTCTGGGTCACCCTGGCCTGCAGAGCCCTGCAGAGCCTCTCAGGAGTGGTGCTGAGATGGAGAGTGGTGGCATTCCTCTGCTTCTGCCTCCGTTAGTGCCCAGAGTGGGGCAGGCAAGAAGAATGTTCACTGTGCACTGCGCTGTGTATGGGGTGCACACACCTGCTGGGAGCTGCTGGGGCTATTAGTGGTGTGGAGATGCTGCCGCAGCATGTCCTGACACTGTGGAGCCACACAGACAGCTGCTGAGTGCAGAGCCTTGCCACAGGGCTGTGTTCTGGGCACACAGCAGCACTGCAGCCCAGGGGAGCGTGGGACCTGGAGCAGCCTGGGTCTCCCTGCATCATGGGGATGTGTGCGTGTGCCTGTTGTGCACAGGAATTCAATTTGGACAGGAAAATGAGAAAAAGAGTCATGGTTCCAGTACAGCTCCTTTCTCCCCATGCTCACTTGGGCAGAGGGCAGTGGGCAGGGAGTCCTGCAGGCCACAGTGCATGGCTGCAAACAGCTGGAGAGCTGTGTCCTGCAGCAAGCCATGGCACTGGGTGCGGGGCCTGGTTTGGGTCTGGTGCTGGGAGGTAAGAGGGGCCGCGGGGCCGGCAGCAGCGAGGTGCAGGGCTGCAGTCACGGCGTGGAGCTGCAGGTCCCCACAATCCCATGGGACGAGACCAGTGGTGTGGCTGCTCAGGGGCAGATGGGCACACGCTACACATTCTCTGCATGGTGACTTTTCACTTGCATGTAAGCCTGGCAAGGGCCAGTGCTGGGCTCGTGCCCATCCACTGCTTCATGCTGGTGTTTCACCTCTGTGCACCCTTCCACGACTGCACAAAGAAGTGAAATCACTGGTGTAGAAAAGGGCTTTGCCTGCAGGGAGTCAGGAGCAAATCTAGAAAACGGGGAGTTGTCTAATCCTGGAGAAGTGAATGTTGCCATTCCTTGCCATGGGTGTTGCCGTCCCTCTGTCCGTCCATCTGTCTGTGTCGGTCAGTCAGTCTGGTGGTTGCAGCATGGTGCTGGGCGCTGTGGGCTACCCTCACTGTCTCTGTTCTCTCTTTGCACAGAAGCTGGGGCTGACCTGAAGGACACCCATGCTGCTCCACTCCCTGAAAGCAGTTGCCCCAACGTGGTTACGCGGCAGAAAACAAAGCGATCCCAATGCACCAAGGATTGATGTCGCACCGTGCTCACACTGCCCAGACAAGTCACAGCTGAGGCCAGCAGGCGGTGGAGGTCGGCGGTGTCGGACAAACATTCCTTCCCAGCTCACAGATTCCCCATCTCCCATCTGCCACATTCAGTCTAAATACCTTTTTTTCTGGTGTCTGAGGTTTTTATAAAACTAACGATGAAAACTTGGGTGGCAACAGCTGCAGTACCGCTTGTGTCAAACGTTGCCAGTGGTGAGTTCACAAACTGTAACCATGGTAGCTTACATCACTGTAACAAATAAATGTTTTACTACAACGGAGCTGGCACTGGGCTGATTCCGGGCAGCGATGCCCACTGCGGCCGGGTGTTGGCACCGCGCACTCCTGCAGTGCCGGCCAAGCCCTGTGCTGTGGGGTTGGAGCATGGGGGCAGCCAGGGGCCGAGCGGAGAGCTGCAGCCCTCCCACCCATAGTATGCAGCCCCTGCCAGTCCTGTGCAGCACTGCTGGGTCCTCCCATCGCATCTGGCTTCTCAAACAGGATCGGGAGCTTTGCTTTCCTTCCCTCTCACTAGGAGTTTTATATGGCTTCCAGACATCATTGTCACTTCTGCAAACACCGTAACTCATTGGCCAGCTTCAGCATGGCTCCTGCAGGACAGCTGTCTGTGTGTGTGTTGTCAGTGGAGCCACTGATGTTGCTGCCCATGCTCCACTTACCTGTCATACCTCCCAAGGCTCACAGCAGCAACTAGTCACGGCAGCAGCTGTCACACAGGGACAACTGCATCTCCCCAGGTTGCTCCGAGCTGCCCCCAGAGCACCATGGGCTCTGTATGAGGCTGTCTAGGGCAGGTTGAAGGCCCCAGCTGCCGGGCTGGGGAGTGGGCACAGGGCTCATCCTGGGGTTAGAGGTGTGCAGGAGACACTGGGTCTGGCCTCCAGAGCCAGGGGCAATGGTTGAGGTGGGACTCCGCAGGAAGGCAGTGTGGGTATGCTAAGGGGGCACTTAGCAGCGTGGTCAGGAATTGGACTCATGTCAATAGATGTCTGAGGTTTCTCTGGCACTGCACACAGCCTGAATTTACATGGATTACAGTCACAGCAGGTGATTGTAATGCACAGAGCAGTTGGGTTTTCTGGAAAAGGATGAGCTCAAAACAAACCACTTTTCAAAAATGCGTTTGATGAAAACAGTTCACCAACTGCTCTCACTGTGCAGATGCAGGTGCTTCCCCAGCCTTGCAGCACCGCTGCCCTTTCCCCCAGGAAGCAGATGGCAGCCTGGGCTGCAGGACAGCCCAGCAGTGTGCAGTGTGGTTCAGGGAAGGAATGAGAGGTGCTTTCCTTCTCTGGACATTCTGCATGAATGTCCAGAGCTGTTTCAGCCCTTATAAAACAACAGGCTCAACATTCTTGCTGCAAACTCTGTATCAGCTCTCAGGATTTCGTTTCCCATTAATGCTGTGTTATTACTCTTATTTGATGACTTCAATTTCAAGCTTTCATGCACATAGTGGAGCTGCTTTTCCCTTGCTGATTCTTTTTTATGTCCTTTTAATTAATTGTCAAGGTAAGTTCCACCTGCCAGCTCAGTATTAGTTAGAAATCTGTGTGTCGCTGTGGTCAGATTTGCTGAGGTTGTGAATCAGGTTTTGCAAAAATACCTACAATGTCTATGGAGCAGAGTGTGCCAGCTGCACGCTGTCATCAGCAGCCTGCTGCTGGACCAACAACAGGGGACAGCTTCAGCCAGGATGGCTTAATAGCATTCCGTCCGTACAGTAAGGGGGTAGAGGAATAGCATCATACCAACAAGCAAAGATGACCTGCTGAAGAAAGATAGAATTTGGAAGCTTAGTGAAGAGTCATTAATGTTGGCTGCTGAGAAAGCCCAAAGTAAGTGAGGCACCAGCAGCATTGCCTTTGCCCCAACAGGTGCTGCCCTGGCCAATGCTGCCTGTCTCTGCTGCTGTGTGAGCGGCTGGTGGGACACGGGCTGCAGGACCTGGGCTGCTGGGGCCTCTGATGGCAGCGCCATCTTCACAGCTCTGCACACAGCTCTGAGGAGGCACAGACCAGAGAGCAGCTGTGGGTGTTGAGGGTGCTTCCTTACTATTAAACAAGACTGAGTTTAGCAGACTCTTTGAACAACATTTTTTTCCTTTCAATATTTTTCGATGTCTTCAAAGCTGCAGCCATGGGGTCACTTCAGGGGGCCCCCCAGGCTGCCCCCCCAGCACAGCAGCCAGCAGAGCAATCCCTGCAGGGGCCTGGGGGCAGCTCATGGCCCAGGAGGGAACAGGAGGGCAGGAAGCGCCTCCTACCTTTGCCATGGGTAGCTTCAAAATATTCCAAACGTATTTTTTGACCAAGTGAGTGATGAGCACTCTGAGAACAGTATGGGAATGTGGGAACGGCTCTGCACGCTTTTTGGCTGTCATTGAAGTGGATGTTCCCAATATTGCATTGCACTGAAGGTGGCTCTTCAGCTGCCACAACTGCAGCTCACTGACACCAGACATAAGGAACTCCTTTTCCTGCAGTGGTGAAGACTTAAGCCAAGAGATCAAACACACGGTTTTAATATTGGTAATTTTATGAAAAACAAAACCAAAACAGCCCGATCTGGGATTAAAGCCAAGCAGACATGGAGAATTCCCGGCAGGGTTTGCAGCTCCCAGGCATGGACAGCACACAGGTGAGGTGGCCCAGGGCTCTTCTGGAGCACCATGGAGCACCATGGCTGCTGGGTGCGGGGCAGCGGGCACCGCCAGCTGTGTGCCTGTGGTCCCACCCAGCAGCAGTGCTGGGCAGTGGGAAGCCTTCAACCACACACTTTCCAGAAGTGTTCCCTAAATTCTCACATATTCATGCTATCTGAGGCAGATTGGTTCAGCTTTGACACAAGGCAACAATGATAGATGTCAGACATGCTCCCAAAGAGGCTACAGAGACAGAAATGTGTGAGATAAGGAGGAAGGCAGCACGCTGCTGTCAGCGCCTGGTGTAGACATCTCACAGCAGATTAATGACCTTGCAGCCCCTTATTTTTCAGTTATATGAGAAGTAATGTCATCCCTTCAAGTTAGAGTATCCACTGCTGTATCTATGCACAAACTTTCAAATGGTAGTAATTGTACAGCTCTGAAACATCCATTCTTTCCTCAGTCTGGAGTATTCATCCCTAAAAAAAGTCCCAGAACCTGAAGGAGTTTCAAAACTCGTGGAATTTTTCATGCCCGGCTCCCACCTGCTCTGGTGCGTGCTGCTTCATCAGGAACAGCGCAGAACTCGCTGCCCCTCCTCGTTTTGGTCACTATCATCACACTGCGTTTCAGCTTCAGCAGCTTGCCGTTCCCTTGAAGGACGAGCACACAGCTGCAGGTGTCCCGAGGCAGCACATCGCCGTGCCCAGCAGTGACGCTGCTCTGCAGCCTTCATGGTTACCACGTGCAGCCCACACAAGCAGTGTGCTCTGACAGAGCGGTGAGCCAAGGGGCTGCGGCTGCCACGCAACATCTGTGCCAGGGGGGCTCCAGGAACTGGGCTGGCATCGTCAGCAGAAACATCCGTGAAATCCCCTCTTAAAGTGCTGCTGTACAGATTGGCTCCAAACTCTCCACCCCTCCCCTCAAAAGAAAGGCAAGCCTGGAAAGGAAAAGGCAACAACCGCCCATAAGCAGACGTTTCAAGTACAGTTTTTATGATAGGCTTTGGCATTGAAGTGCAATGAGTCCAGAGCCCGCCAACGAGCAGCACCTGCTGCAGCCAGAGAAATAAGGATAAAAGAAGGCAGCTACTGCACCTCTTAGCATTATGCAGTCAGCACAGCTGTGTCTGGGTGTGCTCATGAGCCTGAGCTAGGCTCCAGGGGCTGCCTGGGACCATCCGTGCTCATAAAGGTGCGCAGGTGTGCATCTCTGTTCCCCTGAGAGGAAGAGGCAGGCTGCAAAAAGGAGCCACTGTCCCAAGGTATGCCCTGGGCAGCCTCCTCTGAGAGAAAGGCAAATGCAGGTTTAGTGCTGATGCTTTGCGTGGCTTCTGTGAACAGTTTTGTTTAGATTCTCTCTTATCCCCATAAAAGGGAACTACTGACAGTAGAACTCTCTACAGTAATGCAACTCAGCTCCTGGTTTTTGGGGGGAATTAATGGACTGTAGGAGGACAGAGCTCCATTGCAATGTGGTTTTGTGCACCGGCGTGAAAGCTACTTCGTGCACTTAAGCTTCTGATGATTCACAGAGCTGAAAACTGTTACAGGAGGACAGCTCAACCTTCCTGCATCCTGCTTTCCTGTTGCTATGTTGTTCTCCAGCCTGAGGGGAGCCCGTATGGCTGCTGAGGTCTTGGTTCTGGTTAGCGCTCAGCTCTGGAACTGCAGCCTGAGGCCTTTTGCTTCCCCTAGCCAAACCAGTGCTGCTTTGCTTACTCAGCTCTGGTTTCCCTGTCTGGAACAGTTGGGATGAGGGGTTTTCCCTTGTGCCCCTGCTGGGTTTTACTCTTTGATCTCTTTGCTTCTGTATCTTGAGGGGGAAGGGGCCTGGCAGCTCCAGGGCAGTCTGGGCAGCGAGCTTTTATTTTTCCTGCATCAGCTGCTGTGCAAACACTTAGAAGAATGTTAATTTTGTAATTAAACGAACAATGAAACAACAACATAAACAAAAGAAAAACACTTGCAGCTTTCTCAGAATGCTTCAGCTCTGACCCAGCAGAGCCCTGCCAGCAGTTCAGTGCAGCCCGCCTGCATGTCATGCTGGCTTCATGCTGTGAAACTTTTGCAGTCATTAAATAGGGACTGTATGCGACACAGCACGGATACCTGGCCCTCTCTGGTGAGTAACTGTGCTGCAAAGTGCTGCTGCGGAGTGCTGGTTTGGAATATGCAGTGCTGCTCTTCCTGTTACTGTGATGCTGCTAAGATGATGTGGGACTTGTTGAATACTGTTTTAAATGATGTTGAAATGCATTTTTCCCCATTACTCCACAGTGCTGTGTGGAGTCATCAGCTGAATCGGATGGTCCCTGTGGGCCCATTCTAACCCTGGGCGTTGTGATTATCATTCTGAGGTCAGTGAAATGCAATGGCACACGAGTCCCTGTGCCGTGTGCTCTGAGCCCTGAAAACTGTGTGCCTGGTCAGGCTGCTGGGATAGCACTGCAGGAAATGGCAAAAGCTGACGTGGGCATCGCCATCACCTCTTCAGGTGCAGCAGCTGATGGGTTCTGTGCAGACACCAGCTCAGGTTTTCTTACTTCTGCCCACACAGCAGCAGAGTTCCAACCTTCTGCTGAGTGGGGCACGAAGGCAGGGACAGCCCTTCTGCCTTCTGCTGTCCCAGCACAGCTGGCACACATTTTGCAGGGCATCACGTGCTTGGTTCTGCTTTGCTCCTGCTACTTTTTTACTTCATGACCATCCATCCAGCTACTGTATATTTCTGCCTTCATCCCTCCAAGTAAACAACAACAGGAGCTGATGTTGCATGGTGGCAGATGGAGCCTAGGAAGTGCTGTCTCTGCTCAGTGCTTGCGTGGTACAGAGCACACACTGCCAGCAGTTACTGATCTTTGGAGACATTGGTGCCAGCTCCACGTTGAGAGGGTTGCTGCTGTACCTCTGCCATGAGGAGCCTCGTGCAGCACCACAGCCAGTGCCTGGGCAGCAGTAGTGCTGGCAGTGGTTTGGCAAAGGGGAGTCTCGATAGTTGGCTATGTCTTCAAACCGTGCAGGTCATAATGGAATGGGGCGGCACGAGAGAAAGACTTGCAGAGGACTGTGTATATGCTTTGGTGCCAGGGTTGTCCTTCATTGTTGCCCTGTTCCTTCTGGCTTCAGACCTTGCTGCTTTACCACTAACATTCAGGGCAGCCTCAGCACTCTGCCTCTGAGCAGAAATGCAATGCCAGCTTTTAAGCTTTTTGAAACACAGTTCTTCCCCCCTTTTCTATTCCGTTTTGCTTTATAAGCCCCCCATAGCCCAGATTAGCAGCCTGCTGTGGTGCTGGGGCCTGATGGTGGGGGCTTATCCTGGTGATGCTGTCAGCACTGCTCACCCCGGAGCCCCTCTGGAATACAGAGAAACAGCAGTGAGGGATCGCAGCACTATTTTTACTCCTTGTTTGCCTTTGGTGACAGTGCAGGTGCTGGCTTGGATGGGAGTGTTCACACAGCTCAGCCCACGCCGAGGTATTTCTGTGCCAGAGGAATGTGTGGGCTCCACCAGAGCACCGCCGATGTCTGGCACAGCACAGCCCTCTGCTCAGGGAACGGCTCTGCAGGGGAAACCCCACTGCTCCTGTAGGGACCGGGCATGTGCTGACTGCACTGTGCTGCATCAATGCCTGTGTTCGTGCCCTGCAGTGGGTGAGGAGGTGCATCGTATGCCTGGAACAGCGAGCTCCAACACTGCTGGCATCGGCAACACTGTGGTGTTCCTTGTCAGTATCAAGGTCATTCCTTATCATAACCAGAGCTATGGTAAGGAACGGGAGGGCTGCTGGATTTCTGGAGTTGTTTGTCAGCGCTCTGCCCGATTCCTTGGTGGTATCCCTGATCCAGATGGGGCTGCAGATCCAGCTGTGTTTTTTGGCACTGCTGAGGATGATGGGAGATGTGGCCTTGCAGAGAACACGTGGAAGTCCAGAGCCCCCCACAGCTGGTCCCACTGCGCGCCCGCCCAAGGGACAGCATTGCCTGCAGCAGGTGGGTGTCCCAGTAAAGAGTGAGAGATTCCACGTTTGGGTGGCACGTCTCCCAAGAAGTGGCACTTTATGTATGTTTAAAAAGAAAAACTGGGGGTGGAACGTGTGAATCAGAGGAAAGGAATTACCTGCACTGTGCCCAAGAGAGAAGAGGAAATAAAGTGTGGGTGTGGGGAGCAGAGATGGAGCTGTCTGGGGCAGTGGCCCTGCGGTGGGGCCTCCAGTGAGAACAAACACCTCTTCGAGCAGGAATCCAATTCTGGAAAGAAATACAGCCAAGGGCCTCTCACTCTCGCCGTGAGCCTGTTGCTCCTGCCTCTGCTGCTTTGAAGTAACTGCTATATGGCTTGCAGAGTGAGCAGTGAGTCACTGGATGCAGTCTTCTATCCCAGTGTGCCACCTACAAAGCTCCTGGAGGTGGCTCTGAGAGAAGAATGTCTTGAATCATGCCAGCAGTCCGTTCTGAGGCAATGTATGGGAGTTCAGCCACAGAGGGAATGAGTAGTTTGTTTAGGAGGCAGATATATACATGTGGGCACTGACAGAGCAGTAACCTGAGCCAGTCCCCCCAGCCATTCTGTTACTGCACGCAGTGCTTGCTGAGGGGCTTCCCTTGGTACCTGTCGTGGTTGCAGCCCCACGGTGTCACTTTGGGCTTGTTTGAAAGATGCTGATGGTGACATAAGGGCAAGGTTTGGAAGGACAAAGTGTGAGTTCTGGGCCCCCTTTTTAAACATAATTAAACCATGGCAATGATAACATGGGAACCAGTGATGCTGCAGCTGAACATCTTGGGAGATGAATCTTGGCCACCACAGGTCCCAGCTCGTGCAGAGTCTCTGTTTCAGATGCTGCTGGGTCTCAGCATCTAACACGATACTGAACAGTTTCCTGGTGGAGCAGCAGGACAGCACTGAGCTGTGCAGCACAGAGCCTCGTGTGGCCCACGCCTTTGTGCTCAGCGCCTGCTGAGCTGCTGTCCACTCGTTCTTCTCTGCTCCACAGCTGCTATCTGGAATGTGGCTGTTCCACCTGGGAAATAGCTGATGTTGTCTTAATGATTCTTCCTATTTGGCTCTTATGTCAACAGTAACTGAGGAGCAAAATTAAGTGTCCTCAATAGGCCCTTGCGGGGATCTTATCGAAAGGCATCTACAACTCTTCACTTTCCTTCTGCTTTAGATAAAGAGCAGCTGTAGCACCAAACAACGGACTGTCACAACACTGACTGCCTCTCTGGTTGTGAGGAGTGCCTCAAAGGATTTTTCAGAGACCGGATCTTTTGTGAAAAAGTTTTAATTTGCGATTGCAATGGTGGATGTGCTGCAAGCAGGAGCACCTGCTGTGAGAATAACGAGCTCTTCTATCTCCTAGTTCTCACTGCTGAGTCCCTCCCCTGTGTCCCGGTTCACATTCTTTGTGCACACATCCCCCAGGTAGTTTACAAAGTCCATCTCTTGTCTCTAAGCAAGCAGCATCCACATACTGGATGCCAAGCCAGTGTGTCGTGCCGTGTATCTGCCAGACCAGTTTGCTTCTTCTAATGCAGCTCTGGGCGCAGATGTGTCTTACAGCCTCTCCCTTTGGTTGCCCATCCTCCCTCCAGTGATCTTCCCAAGGCCGGATAGCACACAAATTATCACAGTCTCCTCTCTCAAAAATACGCATACTCTGTTCTTTAACCACAAAGCCTATTCTATGTCAAGGGTGCTGAGGTGCGTCCCTTTGGTACAAAAACAACGTGCCATCTCCCGCATCACAGCACTGCCTGCAGTGGAGCCAGTGGGGCAGCTCAGTCGGGGCGGGGTCTGTCCATCGCTCCTCCCCGGGGAAACCGAACCCCGCCGTGCCTTCCAAAAAGTAACATCAACGTCACAGAGAACAGAGCGGGTCTGGCGGGAGGTGGTGGAGGATTCCAAGCTGGGATTTTTGCTGAGGAGAAACTAGGGATGGAGCAAGTTTATTTCTGGTGGATCGCGCTTGCACGGTTTTCACCGTGCCGGGTCGCGTTGTTCCCGGATCCAGGCAAAAGCATTCCTGCCCGAGGGGCGACCCGTGCAGCCCCTTCGGTGCCGCAGCCCCCGGCCCAGAGGCGCCCTCCGGGGCAGCAGATCCACGTCAGATCCACGTGTCCGGCCCCAGCTTCCAGGCCCAGCCAGCGCGGCTCGCTCGGCTCTTCGTTCGCTGATAATTGCCGTTAAAGAGGCTGCTGCTCATCCCGCTGCTATTCGCTTCGCCTCTCTTCCTTCTCCCCAGCTGCGAACCTGTGTTTGAAGCAATAACTGTGTTTAAGAAATAATAGAGTAAGTGGGAGGAACCGGTGCTTCTTTCTGCTTTTCCAGATCATCTGTGTTTGATGTGAAAAAGAAAACTGTCTTCTTTAACGGCTCTCCATCCCCCGGTCATTTAGTTCCTCTTTCTTGGGATAGCTCCCTTTGCTTTAAGCGCGTCTCAGCATTACTCATCCTTACGCCCTATTCAGAATCAATGAGGCGGGGAGAAAAGGGAGATTTACATGAGAAGCAGTTTGTGTATTTTCGCGCAGTTCCTTGGAGCGTCTCCAGACGATGAGCGGGGCTGTTTCACGAGCAGGGTGCCCATCCCGTCTGAGTTTTGTTTCAGATGAATCTGCCTTTTTCCTCTCCCCGTCTGGCCCCGCGTTCAGCTCCCTAAGGTTTCCCACTGCTGTGCTCGCTGATACCGAAGTCATTGCAAACGCTTTTCCCATCGAAACGCGTTAAGCAAATACATAATTCACCACCGTGGTGCTTTTTCCTGTGTAGGCTTCTGTCTTACACGGCTTCACTAAGATGAAGCGAAACCTCCCCCAGCGCAGCCCGTGGTACCGGGAGCCCCGAGCCTGGCAGCAACGGGGATGGAAGGGAGGATCAAAGCGCTCCGGGTGCGAAACCCAAATCACCAGGGTTTGGAGCAAAGCTTCGAGGGGAGCCGGCTCTGATGGGTTACATTTGTACTTTGCCCTCTTACGTTAAAAAATGTTTGACGCTAATGCTGCTAATTATAGCTACTGTGATGTAAAATGTGGAGTTTTGAGTATCCTTCGGTAGAAACTGTTTGGAGAACTGAAAAAACAGAGATGGGCAAAAGGATCTGCGTGGCGTTACAAAACGTCACAAACCCAAGCTGAAATGAAAGGCAACTGTAACCCCTTTGGAGCTATTTTGAACAAGAGAACACACACGGACTCTCAAGTGTACATCTAGGCGCTGTGAGTCGTTGTCCCTGGTGGTGCTTGAGAGCCGCAGAGAGGTGGCACTGAGGGACATAAGGGGGGGAAAGGAACCTTTAGGTCAGGGCTTGAACTGGTGGTAGGGCACCTGTGAAGGGCTGTGGCTGCCCAGGGAGCACAGGAACGTTGTTTGCAGCTGTGCTCCCAGCAGAGCAGAACGGCTGGACCCAGAGAGGAGCCTCCATGGGCTCATATAAGAGCCAGCCACGGTAGGGAAAAGCTCTTGGACCTGGACTGCTTTCTGAGGAGGTGTTCTGTGTAGTCTTTCACCAGTGGGGTGAGTACAGCTCTTCTTTCTCTTTCTGCATGTGGCTGTTGGCCTACCTGTGAATACTTTGCTTGGTGTTACCAAGAACCTTTCAGAAGTGATTCAGCTGCTTCTGCAGCAGAGCAGTGGGTGCTGTGGGGTGGGTTGGAGTTGGACTTGGTGATCTTAGAGGTCTCCTCCAACTTCAATGATTCTATGATGCCAACAGCACTATACCATTCACTTATCTTAAAGGAAGAGCATTTACATCTACGCTGTGAATCTGTGGGTAGCTCCAGGTGAGTTTTGTGGTTGGGATGAGGACTTGGGGTGCTCCTCCACACCGCTGCTCCAAAGGCTTTCCTCGGGATGGGGTGAGCCTGTGTGTTCTCTGAAGTGCTGCTGCCAAAACGGTTGGGGCAAGGCTATGAGTGCATTGTGATTAAAAGTTTAATAAGTTAAAGGAAACTCTTAATTGGTGCAAGAAAGAGCCTTATTTGTTAGATACAGCATTGCGTACTGACATGCCAGTGTGAGCTTTCTGAATTCCTATTTTTTAAACAGTATAGCTTTAATGGTGGATAAATCTGACTGAGCACAGCTCTGGCTATTGCTCTCAAGATGCAGGCTCTTCCTTCGTGCTGTGTTCTTTGCTTACTGGCAGAGGAGAATGGGGCAGTGCTCGGGGCTGAGCTTGTGCTGCGAGCAGCAGCTGGTGATGGTTCCTGCCCCCTGGGCCAGTTGTTTCTGCTGGGGTTATTCCTGACTAACAGTGATGCAGGTGGCTGCACCCTGCGGCTGCATCTCTGGTTCCTGCAGAACTGTGACGGAGTGGATGGCTGCACTCTGGCTCCCTGCTCCTTCCTCCTGTGACTGTCTCCTCCTTCCCTGGGCACTGCTCTGAGTAACTTAAGGTGCCTTCTCCTGTTATTCGTCTCCATACAATTAACTACCCAGTATCTCATTAAATTTAAATGTGCTATTGCTGAGTAGTGCCATGGGCTCTGTACCAACAATGCAGCACAGTGTCCAGCCTTGCACGGGCTTTCTGTGGTGCTTCAGCTCATGTTCTCTGGAACAGCAACCACCCCCGCTCAGTGCTGGCTGCCTGAATGTCCTTTGACATCAGCTGGGCTCCTTTTTGTTAATTAATTTCCAGTGCTGTCAGGAAGGGCTGCTGGCCCCCCGGGGTGCCCCTGCCTGTGGGTTGGTGCTGGGAGCTCTGCTGTGGGACCCCAGCCAGCAGGGTTGGCTGTGCTTTTAACGATTGACTTAAAATAAGGATTAGGTAATTTGGAATGTAGGTGTTAGTGCTGTTGTAACTGGACTAATAACAACTGGCTCTTGTGTTTTGATTAGGCCAGTAAAACATTAATTAGAGGAGCAATAATTTCTTGACACCTTGGATGCGTGCTCCCATTTACCCATAACAAGATTTTGAGTATAACGAATGGAGTGGATGTACTTTTATGGGAAGCCATAACACTTCCTCTGAGGGTTCACAGGATGATTCCAGCTAATTGTCCTTGAATTCATTCTAGAGAAAACTCTCAGCTGTTACATGAGGAGACAGAGTTTCAGGCATGGACCGTGACTGTTCAGTGGAGATAACCTGCCAGAATTTCTGCAAAGTTCTGTTTAATGTTTTGGCATTCCTCCTTTGTTTCTGCTAATGTGAGGCTGTGGTTATCATTACGGTGTCATCTGCCTGGAGTGGGGCCTGTCTCCTCACTTCTTGGTACAGAAGCAGCTCCTAATTTCCTAATTGCTGGATTAATGTTTTGGGCTGTGAAGTTAAACAGGCAGAACGTGGCACAATGGCCCAGCTGCGGAGCGGCAGCGCTCAGCCAAGGGAGGCAGCGTCGGCTGGGTTGCCAATTACGTGGGATCCTCAGTAGCTTTGGTTCATAATTTGCAATCCATTCACTGGGATGATTTTACAAACACATAAAAGCAATCACTTTGACGTGATTATTCACACACGTGGAGTACATAAACATAGGAAATGAGATTTATGGGTGTTAGTGTGACAGCTCTGCTTTCCTTGCTTACTGAAGCCCCTCTTTTTTTTTTCCTTCCCTTTTTGGCATTTCAGTGAAGACAGAGTTTAAAACCTCAGGATATGAACAACCATTCTTACAATCTGATCTCTATTACCTCCTGTGAAGAGCTTCCAGAGCTCTTCTTGCCACTGAAGTTTTCTTATACTCTGTTTTTGTTGGAGGCTTTTTTTGTTAGGAAAACAGATGCGGAGCAGGGAACAGATGCAGTCACAGAACTGATGTTTTGCAAATCCTTTAACGTTTTCCATTCATACTGATGCAAAACTCACGATCAGACTGTCAGACTGCTGACATATGGATCTGTGCAGTCTATCAGCAGTGGAGGAGCCGGGACAGTGAGCCAAGCACAGAGGGATGTGGGGAGGAGTGAGAGCTGATGCGTGGAAATGGGGATGCTCCCCAGCGGCCCGGTGGCACTGTGCCTCAGCCTGCACCTCGCTCCCCTGCTTCATCCTATGGTGCCAGGATGGCACTCAGCTGCAGGGATCCCCTGCACTGTGCTTGGAGCTCCTTGTTGGTCCCCAGGAGCCGTTCCAGTGCTGACATCTAGCACAACCTCTACAGGTGCTGAACCTGAAGCTGGCTAAACTTGTTCAAAACCTTTCCTTTACCTCACCCAAACCATGAGAAGTTATCAGGTGTCTGAAAGAAGTGCAGTTATTGCACATCTTGTGCCAAAATTCTGTTGCTATTAGCACAAGAAAGCAAACCTAAGGGTGGGGCAAAGCTAGTGGCTATAGGGTCTTGTTCTTTTTGCTGTGGGCATGGAGCTGTGAATGGTGGGGAGAAGCATGCAGAAACCCCACGTGGAGAGTAAGGGTTGGGCTGAGAGCATCTTGAGGAACCGGGTGGCCCCAGCTCTCCGTGGGGCCCTGGGGGATTTGTGGCACCCCCCACTGGGCTGTGCAGCCCTGGGGCAGTTCCAGTACTGCTGATGCTGCAGGTGGGGCGAACAGAGGCTGATGGCAAAGGTCCTTTGGTTTATTGTGTGCTGACTGCAAGGTTCCAATAGTCACATAGCTCTGTCAGGAACAGAATGGTTTGGTGAGCTGAGATACCTCATTGTGGGAAATCTCACAGTGCTTTTATATTATTTAATTCCTTGAGAGAAATGTTGCAAATTTGTATATATTTGTTATTTTATAGCCTTCTCATCTCCTTGCAGAGTGCCTACGTGTGGCCCCAGGGCAGGCACTGCATCAGCTGACAGCTGATGCGCTCTTGTTAACTTGCTGATGCCACAGGAGAGACTCATTAATTGCATTGAGGACTGATAGGCAGTGGCTGGAACGTGTTATGATTATCTAGAAGTGGTGCTACACACACTGACGTGAGACTTAAAAAAAAGAGCTGGTCCTGGCAGTTGTCTCCTTTGTGCGCACACCGAGCCCAGCTCTGCTCAGTGCCTGCTGCCAACTGGTGTGGGGTGTAACAGCAGCTCGGTGTGCAGTGCTGCTGTGTGTTCTCATGCAAGTATCACAAGATCATACTTTGGCACTGCACATCTGAGAGCAGCTCAGCTGAAGCTTAGGAGGGGGACTGGGGTGTGCTGGGCTCCCAGCTGCTGCACTGAGGGAGGGTTGGGTGTGGGAGGAACAGCTGTGCACTGATGGAGTTTACTTCTTTAGAAGTGAATTCATGATGCTTATAGTATTTATGGTAAAATTAAAATACAGGAAGCAGACATTGCCCTATGGGTGCCTTTGGGTGTACAGAGAAAAGAGCGAAAGAAAATGATTTATTTTCAGTTATAATTTAAAAGAAACTTTGCTAATTTTGGGAGGTGCATTAGCCAAAGCACGGGTGAAAGAATAATAAACATTTCCTACATTACTGTGATTTGTTTTCTTTTGCCAGGACTGGCGTACAGCTCATGCTAAGGCCGTGCAATAGGCTCACACCAGAGTAAGACTTAGAAAAGGGTGATTTTTGCATTCCTGAGAGTGAAAGAAAGAATCAACTTGTGTTTTTTTCAGAGTAGTCGGAAACAGCAAGTGCAAAACGAAAAAGGAAAGCAAAGCAAGCCTCCTAATGCAGTGCCATTACAAAGCAATAGTCTCTGAGCTCAGAGTCTGTGCACAGGGATCTGGTCTCCAGCTGACTGCTGTTAAGTGAGGCACTCTCCTCAGTGAATGCACTTCCAGAGGGAGCCTGGTGTTGGATTCTTTCATATAAATGCTTCAGCGGAGGGGACCCTGGAGTGCTGCTTTGGGGCCATGGCTTGCATTTCAAGTATTCTTACAGAGTAATGTCTTTCCTCTGTGGAAAAGCATCCAGTAAAGACTTACCACAACGATGCTGCATGGCTGTTGTTCTGCACAGACATCCAGACCAGAGCATTTCTTAAAAATAATTGGTTTTCTGGGATCTTGGTGTGGCGCATTGCGCAGACAGGGGAAGGAATATCTCTGCCTGGCCTTATGCCCCTGGAAGGCCTTGCTAACCCCTGCTGACATGGACAGGTTTTGCCCTTGTTACTGAAAATTGCAGCCAAGAAAGCTCTCCAAACCAAATGATAGTTCATAAGGCTGACATGAGTGTATTGCAGTGCTGGGCGCACAGGGGATTTCTCCCCCTGGCAGACATACCAAGGACAAAAGCACACTCATTATAGGCATTAAAAAAAAAAAACAATATTTATGCGATTTCCAAGAATTGCCCATCAATTTCCAGGAAATCTAACGCTCCATATACCCGTATGTTTGCCAAACGCCTCGGCACGAGCACTGAATTGGGTCTCTGGTGGTCCCTCAATTTACTCACACGTGGTACTGATGTTAAGGAGCATCCTGTTGTGCCTTCTTGGCACATATACTGCTCTTTAACATGTAGGTTTATTTGTTTGCCTGGAGGCCCCTTCTCCCACACACGGGCCTGCCCCCACTTTGTCTGGAGCACAGAGGGATCTGCTGTTTGAATTGTTCAAGCCTTTGGCATCGGTTTTGTTCTCATGAATCTTCCCAACAAGAAAGCAAATATATCTTTAGCAAAGTAACAGTGCACATAAATCACTGGGGAATCGAAGGGTCTTCCAGAGCCCTGTAAAGAGCTCTGCAGCCATATTTTGCTGTTCACCCTGTGTGGGACGTGCTGCCCTGCAAAAGTGCACAGCCCAGCACTGAGGATGGTGGGACTGGAGGTGGGATGTGGGGGAACATGGTGTTATGCTCTGAGATAGAGGAAGAATGCTGGGTTCCCTGGACAAACTTCATTTTCTTGAGTTTCGTATTCCTACCTGTGGATACAAATACGAAGGATCTTGTCTGTCACGTTTTATTAGTTTGTAATGGCAACACGTTGCAGACAGACCATGTTATATACGTGTATTTTTGTGTGCTGCACCCACTGCAGTGGAGTCCAGCTCGTGCCAGAAGTCATTGGGATGTGAGGTTCTTAATCCCAGTCAAAGGGCTCCCTTGTTTTTCTCTGAAACCTGGATGAGGTTTCTGTTGCTGACTTTCTCTTTACATGCTCAGCTTCTTACAGACTTCTGCCTGTTGGTCTCAGCTGTACTTTTTGCACTGTACTTCAATAACACGACTTGAATTATAACAGAAATGTGAAAGTGGCATAAAGCTTGCTTTAATGATTATTGAATCCCAAGAAAGCCATACATAGAATCTGTGTATAACATCTAGGGAAAAACAAACAAACATGCAGATCACAGCTAGAAGCATGAAGTGCACCACAAAGCTGGCTGCTGCTTGCAGGGTGTGTGGTGCTGCTGGCACCCAGTGGGAACAGAGCAGGAGAAGTATATCCTCTGCCCTGACCTTGGTGTGTGCTGGAAATAGCATCGCCCTTCATATGGGAACCCTCTGTTTAATCACTGCTGCAGCAGGAGTCGGGATTTCCAAGAGCCTGATGAACAGCTTTATGTTTTTGTGACATTACCTACTTATGTGTTGTGTTCATGATGGGCAACTTGCCAGGCTAAGAGACTTAGCACGATTTGTGCCAAACCCTTGTGTATCCTCCAAACAGCTGAAGTGCAGCTTAAGTGGCTCCTAGGCAGGCTCAAGGCTCCCAGCACCCCAACCTCAGCCTCCACTGAGAGGCACATGAGGAACACATTGATTGGACTCCATTCCCTCATCCAAGTCGTTGATGAATGTACTGAATAGCCCTGGTCCCAGTACTGATTCCTGTACTGGCATAGGGCGTAACTAGGAAAAAAAAGCCTCACAAGGTTATCTTCTAACCTACCTTGTAAGCTCCTTTGACAGGAAGCTGTTGGAGAGGGTCCGGAGGAGGGCCATGAAGATGATCAGGGGACTGGAGCACCTCCCCTATGAGGACAGGCTGAGGGAGCTGGGCTTGTTCAGAAAAGAAGGCTGCAGGGTGACCTCACTGCAGCATTTCAGTACCTAAAGGGAGCCTACAGAGGGGAGGGGAATTGACTCTTTGAAAGGGTTGGTAACTGCAGGACAAGGGGAAATGGTTTGAAGTTGAGGGAGGGAAAATTCTTTACAGAGAGAGCGGTGAGGTGCTGAACAGCTGCCCAGAGAGGCTGTGGATGCGCCGTCCATCCCTGGAGGTGTTCAAGGCCAGGTTGGATGGAGCCCTGGGCAGCCTGGTCTAGCATTAAATGGGGAGGTTGGTGGCCCTGCACGTGGCAGGGGGTTGGAGATTCATGATCCTTGAGGTCCCTTCCAACCCTGGCCATTCTGTGATTCTTGTGCAGAACTTGAACAAGACCAGAAAAAAACTAATAGAAAGCAAAGAAATAAAAGGAATTAAGAAAAAGAAAGGCACTAGGAGGCCTTTGTTTGCATTCTTTCATACACAGATAGGGAAAAGAGACCTCACTGCTCCCTACAAATCCCTGACAGGAGATTGGGGTGAGGTGGGGGTCAACCTCTGCCTACAGGTATCTGCAGTGCACCATGCGGTGTGAACTGGGCTGGAGTGTCTCCACCTGCACCTTTACTGCAGTTGTTTCCAATTGCTCGGCCACTTAGTTCTATTTTAGAGATTCCTTCGAAGGCATTTTGCTCGCACAGGTGTCACTAAAGATTAAGGTGACAGTATGAGGTGTATTATTTGGAGCTTGTACTTCCTCCACCCCCAGGAAGAAATGTGGCCCAACTGTCAAAGCTTTGCAGAGCTGGCAGCTAGGAATAAAAACATGTTTTAACAGCTCTTTTAATCTAGCAGGAAGAAAGTCTGGTGAAAGCCAAGCAGTGAAAGTTAAAACCCAGCAAACTCTGACAAAAGAGAAAAGAAGCAGCAGTTCTTTAGAAAGGGCTGTGATTAACCATGGCTGCAGTTTGCTTTGGCTCAGCTACTGCTTGGGGTCTTTACACCAAAACCTCTTGGGCTGGTGGGCTGCTTTGTGGAAGAGGCAGCCCTGAGGCTGGCTGGGGTTGGTGCATTCCCCTGTTATTTCCCCAGTATCCTGGTTTGCACGGGCCTCTCTGCAGCCACAGATGGGAAATAGCTTTATTTTGGTGGCGTTTAGAACTGTTGTGTCACAACAGCAGCAGAGAAGCTGCCCCTTTAGCCTTCTGTTGTTTCCCTGGGTTTAGTGATCCAGCAACATTATTAGCAATAGTTGCTATGAAAATGGCTGAGATGTACAATAGGGTGATCATTCACTACTCATTTATCACTGGCAAACTTTACTGTATGGCAAACTGGGCTAGTGGATTAACTGTAGATGCAATATATCTAATAGTAAATGAGATGTTGCAGAGCTGAATCCCCAGAGTTCAACCAGTAGCTGTGGTGAATGGAGATACCAGCTGGTTATTTCTTCCTTAGCAGGTCGCACACACCAGTAATTCCAGCACTCTTGCCCTAATGAAGTTCCCGTTTTCCTCTCCGTAAACTTCTTCAGCCTTGTCTACAGTAGCTGAGCTCAGCGCTGTTTCCCCTGCTTCTATTGTTACCTTCTGAGACATCTGGTGACTTTGGACATGGCAAAACTGCTTCTTCTCATGGTTATGCAAGATAGCAGTTTACTTTTTGTTTGTTTGTTTATTAAAATTATTTCAAAAAGTACTATGGAAAAATGTCAGGGATTCTAAGGCGGTTCTTAATGCATAATCTTTCAAGTCAATACATGGGTTACAAGCTGATATGTTGCTTTGCTTTCTACCTGATTTGAGTTAGAAGGTGAGCAATTTGGTGTAGGAATGGTCTTTCCCTGAGCACAGTCAGTTCCTGAGCATAGTTCAGCACCATTTCCTTAATGTAACTGAAGGATCTAGCTGCTTCCATGCGTGTTGTTAATGCTGTCTATGAAAAGTAGTCCCTGAAGTAGATAGAGACTGAATTGTCACTGCTAAATCAATCTGTGAGGATTACATGAAGTTCTGTATGAATTAATAAAGCCTTAGGGGTAACATTTCAAGGCTTAAAATTTTCAGTAAAGTAAGTTGAAAACCCCTTAATCCTCCTGAAACTGTTTATGGCATTGACTGGGTTGAACACTGGCAGAGGTACTGAATGCAGCACTGCAAAGTCCCAGTTGTGGGGCTGGGTTTGTGAGGCGGTGGAACCCTCTGTGCTCCTGATGGCACCCAGGGAGCCCCTGTGGGTGCCACAAAGCAGTGCAGTGCTGATAGCAAAGCACAGTGCTCAGCAAAAGAAAAAAAGCTGGGGGCTGACTTCATTGGCAGAGTGCCCCATATCCCGTGGCATCTCCACAAAATCAAGGCTGCCATGGGTTCTTGCTGTGTCATAGCTTTCCCATAAGATGCATCTTTCACATCTCATTGCAGTGATACAGCAAAGGGGAGCTTCCCTTGGATGAAGCCATGGTGTGACTTTGGTTGGTAGCAGTGTAGAACAGCAGCCTCCACGGAGGGTTGTGCAAACCTTCACTGCCTGCGGCACCGTTCTGTGATTGCTCCTTGATTTTCAGCCCGACAGTCCCCTGGGAATGATATGTGGGCAACTCCCACAGCAGGGCTCAGCAGTGCTGCAAAGCATCTGGGCATGGCTGTAAAGCAAACGTTGGCATGTAGCACTGAAGTGCCCTTTGGGCTTTGATTCTTCTCAGTTTTGTCAGTGTGGGTCAGTATGCAGGAATTTTTGCTGCACATGGAGGAGGTGACTGCTTCCTCTTTCCCTGGCAGGAGCTAAGCTGGCTGGGTTGGTGCTTGGAGTCACAGCTCTCCGGTGCCCCCAGCCCCTGTCTGTGCCAGAGGGCTTTGCTTTGCTGGACGTGGTCTGTGCTGTATGGGCAGAAGGAAGAGAACCTCTGACATTTAAGAGCTGACCCTTTCTTTTCATATGCAGGTCCTGCTGTTGGAGATCTTGGGCTGTACTGCAATTCCCAGAGATGTCTTTGGAGACTGCTCGAATTTTGTCTAACATCTGGCGGAGGGGAGGTCACAGTTCTCTGATTTGAGGTGCTGTTGATGCGGTTGTTCTCAGACACTGTTCTCCTGTAGCACAGTGCACACCAACAACCCCTGGTGCTCGTCACTGACCTCTGTGTGTGTCTTTAGGAGTGCTGTCCTGCAGTGTGACCTCTTAGCAGTGATGTTACGAATACAGCACACCAGACATGAGACATCAGACTCACTCTTAGAACATATTCCTTCTACTTGTAATATAGCCCTAAGAGGTCTCTTTGCCTTTTAAATAGAACAGTGCCGGAGTCCTCCCCGTTCTCTGTGGGCTGTGTGCTGTTAGCATTCCAGAGCTGAGTTGCTCATCATTCCCAGACTCTGTTTTGCCCTGTTGTGCCTCGGACCGCCCCTACTCTGTGTTATGGCTGCAATCACAGCCAGAGCAGGCAGACGCCGATGGCTGCCAGGAGTTTGGTCTGCATGATCGTGAAGATCTTTTCCAACTTTAATGATTCTATGGTTCCTCTTGCTGCTGCCCTCACAGCTCAGCATTTCCCTTCTGTCCTTGTTTACGTTTTTCCTTGCTGCCCAACCTTACGCTCCCTCACTGACAGCTCTGTGGTGGCTCCTGCATAAGGCCAACCGTGGGGTCACAGCTGCAGCTCACACCAGGAGCTGGGCTGCATCCCTGGGCACCTCACTGGGGTACGTGAGGAGTCGGGAGCAGCCGCTGACCCCCCTTCCCCTCCTTTTAATCTAGTGAGGATGTATCAAGCTGTAGCCCAGTATGTAGATCATGCAGACCTGGGTGCAGGAAACATGTTTGCACTGTTGGCTCTGGTTTAACACCAGTCTCTCATGTGGGTCTGCCAAAGCTTGAGTGGACATGGCTGTGCTGGTAGGGCCCAGGGGCTCCAGCTGCAGGAGATGGCCTGGAGGTCTCCCAAGGGAGCTGCTGAAGCGTTTGTCTCATGGCTGAGTGCCCTGGTAACTGCAGCGCTTTGTGCAGCCATGTGGTCAGCTCCTCTGGAAGAAAACGGCAGAGTGCAAGGCCTGCAGTGCTGTATGAGCAGCTCCATCCTGGGCCTGGAATGAGGCACAGCTGTGGCGCAGAGCTGCACTGTCTGTAGCTGAACTCAGTTCCTGCGCTGCACGGCAGCCATGAACCAGAGCGGCCCCACGGTGCCAGAAGGCAGACCAGCACTGGGCTGAGCCCTTGGCAGGTCAGCACTTTGTGTTTCTGTTGTTGGAGTACAGAGGGCCCAGTGCTGCTCTGGGCCGGCAGCTGCCCCCTCCTCAGGGTGGGACGAAGCGTTGCTGCTGGCTGAGAGCACAGCGAGTGCAACTCTGGGGCTGGCACTGCCCGCATCCTCCTGCAGCACTGCTGGGAATGATTGGCACTGCCTTTAAGTGCAGTGGCTTCTCGGAGCGTTTACCATCTGGTACCACTTACCACATTAATCGGAGTCTGAGGGCTGAACAAAACATGTCTGACTTGAGATTTCAGAAGCAACTGGAGGTCTGTGTTCCAGATGCTGTTATTGATAGGTCTGAAGTTCTGTGTTCGTATCACTGCTTCTGTGGGAGGAAGGAAAAAGAAATCCCTGAGAGCCAAATCTGAAATCAGAACTTGGACTCATTTGATTTTCTACGCTGAGTTTTGGCAAAGTGTGGTGTCTGCATTTCTGACAGTATTATGGTTTAAACTTTCATGACCCAAACTGAAAAACACACCTCTGGCAGTGCTTTAATATTGATAGGCAAAAATGTGATTCACCAACATCAAACTGTTTAATTCATTAGCCCACAACTTCTGTGTAACGTGGGAATACATTTAAAAGAGTGAGATGAGACAAAGTATTAATTATGCAGTCATTGCACAAATTAATAATCTTATGCCATACTGATCTTTGTATGTATGAATGCTCTGGAACTGCCTTTCTGCCATTATTTTTAAGCTCTTTGAGGTACCTGTGGGTACTGCGTGTTTAAATAAACTTTCTCCCACGTGATGGGCAGAACTGCACGTGAGACCAACGTAGCAGAGCTGTGCTGTGCTCAGAGGTGAAGCTTCTCCTGTTTCTCAGCTCCCTCATTTCTATTTGTGTGTGATTCTCGTAGGCGATTGTCCATACGGATGTCACTGAGGGTTTTGTGTCCTGTTATGATTCTGCTGCCTTTTACAGTACTTTCTTTAACTACACGTGCATACAGATGTTTGATGCCCAACCCCCCGAAATGCTGTTTGGAAGTAAGAGGAAGGAGGGCTGGAGCAGTTCTTGAGGGAAGTGGGGTGGGGAGCCCTGGCTGTGCCCCCGCCTGGGGATGGTCCAGGAGGGGCCGGGTGCTGCCAAACCCCTTGGGACCAGTGGAAAAATGCCATTTGTCCCCAGACAGAATCTGGATTTTCATCTTTGCCACGTTGCCGATGTTTAATTTTTAATTGCTCTGCAATTTGATCATCTCCATAATAGAGTATGAAAAATCCAAATTTGACCTGAAGAAATGAGGGCTGTCAAATGCTCTTCAGACCAGAGCTTGTGCCGAAACCCAGACTGAGCCTTCAGAGACCCCAAGCATCCTTCATGCAGCACAACGCATGCAGAGGGGCCAGCAGGCATCAGTGGCACGGGAGCTTTGGAGAGCAGAGGGAGCCTTTACCCTGCTCCGAGGGGTCTGGAGGGCAAGCTGAGCCCCAGAGATGCATCAGTCTTTTGCTTCGCACCATGCCATTAAAAAGTTGTGAGCTGTGGTCCCTGAGCTGACACAAAGCTGAACTCAGTAGTTGTAAGAGCAAAGATCTCAAATTGCGTCCCGCTGTGCCTGCAACATGCTGGTTTAGGTGAGAGTTAAATTGGAGCCAAATGCTGCATGCTTTGGCTGAGGTAATTTCTCCAAGAATGTTTTCCTACATTAGGAAGGATAGTGATGATGCTCTTGTTTCTTGGCTCTTTCCTACTACTGGCTGAGATTTCATCTGTTAACTGCTTGTTACTAAAAGCTCTCAATCTGCTTTACAGCTACTTCACATGGCAAGTGAAAACACTTCTTTCTGACAACTTTGTGCTCATGAGCTTTGTATTTCTATGGTTTAATTGATTTTACAAGTTAAATTTTAAACATTTCTGTTCCTTGACAGAGGCACCATTTTATTAAGCAAGTTCTTTTTTTCCTCAGCTACTCTTTTCAGTGACTTTTACCATTCCCACAGGCTGCCCAAGGGGTGCTGGCAGGGGTGGCCTGAAGATTCCTTCAGTCTCAAGAATGCTTGGGCTCCGTTTGCTGCTTTGCATACTTTCATGTGGCTTCAACACATAACTTTTGGTAAACAGTTGCTCCAGTAAAAAGCTGGAAGCACTTATGGATGATTGGAAAATCCAATCATGTGGTTTTAGCTGCACAGGTACTGCACACTCCCTTCATCAAGGATGCTGTAGTAGTGGCACCCAGTAGACTCTGATATGAATGCGTGTGTATGACCATGTGTATAACCATAAAACAGTGACAACTATAGACTGTATTTTTCTAATCATGTATTTAGAATTATTTTTGAACAAATTTCAGAGCTTTTCTGTCAATGTTTGTCCAGCTGGAAATGGATGCTTTGGGTGAATGAGGAAAGGAGGACCTGAGCTTGCTCAAACTTCTGTGTCCTCTCATAGTTGCTGGTGTCAGCCTCTCCCTGCTGGTCAGTCTCACCTTCTGGGGCACAAAAGACAAAGGGAGAAGAATGGGCTGAGGTGTCCTGAACTGTGCCAGAGAGCCCACAGATGGCAGAAGGGCTGGGATGGTATATGAGGGGTTAAACTTCCCGTACAAAGACTGGAATCGTTTTCTGTTTGGGAAAGAAGGGTAAGGCCAGGAGAGCCATGGAAAGCCAGAGCTGAGCCAGGAAAATGTTTACAAATCCTCCTGCAACAACTAAATCAATAAATCTATACATCCTGCTCTGCTTACCAGGGCTCAGGCACAACAGGTAGTTGTTGGTTCTGGTTTCGAGGGGAGGCAGTTTTCTTTCTAAAAACACCTTTTTCTCTCTCTAAATTCAATTTCACTATATGCAGAACATCTTTATTTAAGAAGATACAAACAAAAAAGAACCAAACGCAGTTTTGAGAGGACACAAGGCTTCTGCAGATGTACTTCAGGGAGAGTTAAGGTGCTGACATCCTGGCAGGCAGTCGTGGGGCTGTTTCAGAGAGCAGTGGAGAGTTTGGGTACGTTCTGGACAGAAGGGGCTCAGAGCCCAGCTGGGCACAGTTCCCATCAAAAATGGTAAAAGCTGGATCTACAGAGAGGTGGCTCCAGGACAACCAGTGGGCTTCTATCCGTCCTATGCCAGGAAGGCATGTGAGGGAAATCTGGAGAGTTGAATTTCCTACATCTAGTTATCAACAGTAAACTCTGAAGCATCCACTGCAGATAAGTGAACGTCTGTGCCTTCCTTGTGTTTGATGTGCTAAGCATAAATATTCAGCTCAGTCTCTCAAGAAAACATGAGGTTTTACACAAGAACAACTATCCCAGATGAGCAGGATTTATAGCTCCAAAATGGTTTGGCTTCATAATTTGCAAAAGCTTTAACCTTTCAAGCATTTCCAAACCTCTTTTAGCATGCAGGGAGTAGTGATGCACAGACATTAACATTAAAACTTTGTGTGTCTCCAGTGAATATTCTTACAACAAGAAGCAAAATGTATCCTTTTTCTTATTGCCTTTTCCAGTACTTCAGTGGTGTTTGCTTCTTTGAAACAAACAAACAAAAATATGTTCTGATAGAATTCACGACTACTGCAAAGCTTTAGATACCAATTAGGGCGATTAATTTAGCATGCAGATGTCAGCGTGTGACAATTCTATGCTTCATCTGTCTGTTCACCAGCTTATGATAGAAACCAGAGGCAGATGTGCTGAAGCAGATCACGTTTCCTAGAAGGTCATTTAAACAGACTTTCAGGTTTTCTTTCAGCCTCCAGGTGATCCTGCGGATGTCTGGGGGGAAAAAAAAAGCAAAAACCAAAAAACAACCAAAACAAAAAACAGAACACGAGGCTGGAAGATCTTGAGAACCAAAGCAGACAAATCACGCGGCAGCCCTTGGCTACCTGGCACTGCGTGAACTGGTGCTGCCGGAGTGCAGAGCAGACATCTCGCTTAGCTCCCACTTGCAGAAGTTGGCTGCCCAAATGTTGGCTGCCCTGGGAGAGCTTCCTGTCTCGGTCCTGGGCTGGTGGGCCTGCACTGCTCCCCCTGCCCACAAAGCATGGGGCAGAGTTGCTCCCGCCTTGGCTGTCACTGCTCTCTGCAGGGCATGCATCGAGCTTTGCCCTGGCATGATGTACCTCTTCTTGTTACTGCTGCCTGCGTGGGAATCACAAATCACAACACTGTAGGAGTTGGAAGGGTTCTCTAGAGATGATCGAGTCCAGCTCCCCTGCCAAAGCAGGCTCCATGCAGCAGGAAGGACAGGGCAGAAGCAGCATGGCCAAGGGCATCACAGGTCTGCCAAAGGATGCTGATAATATTTCCCTGAAAATCCTTTTGTGTGCACAAATGGGTTCCAGCACTGCTGCCACTGCAGTGAGCTGGGCTGAAAGAAGAGCGTTGATCCTATGAAAGAGTGGTAATTTGTTGGCACAGCTGCCCAGAGAGGTGGGGTACCATCCCTAGAGGGCCACCATCCCTGGGGGTGTGGCAATGTGGCATTATGGACGTGGTCAGTGAGTGTGGTGGGGTGGGCTAGGGTTGGGCTGGGTGCTCTTGGAGGTCTTTTCCAACCTTAATGATTCTATGATTTTATCTTTCTGTGATTTTAGTTCCTGTTTTTATCATAAGAGGACTTTGCACAGAATTCCTTTTACACGAAAGCTTGCAAATCAGATTGAAAACACGTCTCTTTGAGTATGTAACTGATTTTAATGTCTCTCTCTAATAAAAAGAAAAAATAACTGATCTACTAGCCTGGTGTGGACAGCTTGCTACCTGCCTGGATCTTGTTTGCTGCTCTCCATGCTAAGCAGTGTTACTGGAGCACAGGGTTTACACTTGTATCAGGCTGTTCAGTTCTTATAACATTGCTCTTTTTAAAAACAATTATGTTCAGATTTGGGAGAGGCAGTTTGGTAACACAACTGCTGGATCCCACGTATCTGCTGCACTTGTGGAGTGATCCATATCTGTCATCATCACTGTGACAGAATCAATTGTACCAGCAAGTATTGACAGCCTTAGGCAGGAGAGTAGCTCGGCGCTGTGCAGACATCTCTTGATGCTGTCAGATAACGTGTAGGCTTTTCAAATGTACTGTGAACCCAGTGTCCTCTTCTGGCAGTTCAAGCGTTCCAGTGATGACAAAGTGCTGGCAGAGGGGCACGCCTGGATGTGGGGCTTCCATAGGTAGACCAGTGATGCAGGAGCAGTCCTGTAAACTTTGATAGGGGGAGGTACTGAGTTTGGAGGCCCAGAAGTTGCCCTGTTATCTGCTCTGGTGTCACTTTATAAACATGTTTAAATACTTCCCTTGCTCTGACCTAGAGAGTCCTGCACACCTGGAGCAGCACTGAGCGCAGAAGCACTTTGAACCTTGCATCCTGTAGTGTCCAGTTTCCCCCAGCCTTGTACAGGACTGCAGAGCTGCCCTGTGACTGCCCTGGTTGTCACCCTGGCACACCTGCAGAAACTTGTCAGGTGGAAAATCAGAGTGCCAGAACTTTGAAGTTGGGTACAACTCCTACTGAGCAGACAAGTTTGGGAGATGACAAGAAAATTTAGGAATGGATTGTTGAACAAGTGTAATAGGATGAGATAATGGACAACAGTGTGATTCCTTTCCTCATACATGGCAGATTTGGGGCCAAAGCAGAGAATTGTCAATTCTGTTTGGTAAGGATACAGTTTCTCAGAAATGTAATGCCGGTAGTTATTGTCCTGCTTTAAAGCCACAAGCAAATGTGGGCAGTGCTGTTTCTGCGGGCTGTTCAGTCCTTCAGCCAGGCTCACTCAGGGGACACAACGGGAAACAATCCCAGCAACCAGAGAACTTCAGACTTCCCATCACAGACCTGACGACCCAGACACGTCTGTGAAAACTCCTCACCATCTCTCCATATTCTGGTAACACCTGAAATGTTTCATAATTTAACATAGCATGGCATTAGACTTTTCCTTCAGTTATTCCTCATTAATCGTCTTCCACTCAGCAGCCTGTGATGAATTGAGAGGTTATAATCAAATGTACTAAGTTGTCTTTCCCTATCAAGAGTGGATGTTCCAGCCTTCCCATCTGTAGATAAACCAAGCTTACAGGTTGCTATTGCACAACAGGGTGTTTGGCAAGGATTACTTTTCTTTTGTGAAGAAATTTGAGTGATTTAGAACACTGTTAATAGTCTTGATTATTCTGATCAGAATTTTCCTCGAATATCAACATAAAAGACAGAGGTATCGGACTGGCCCAGCTCCGACAGAAAGCACATCAACCAGAATGCAGTGCTTTAAATTACAGCACTATGAGTCTGCAAGAGCGTTCCATTACCATAGCAGCAGGACACCTCGCACAACCAGGACGACAGAGAAGAGTGGCTGGAAATCACAAAGAAAGACCTCAGTTTTCGGGAGGCTTCAGAGGTTTTCTGGAAGGATGCTCGGGAGTCCCTGGCTTCAGAAAGAAATTCCCGTGTGCTGTACAGGCTGAGAGCTCTGCTTGTCTCAGTGCTGAAGCTCAGAGCATGTTGCAACCTGGTGTCTCCATCAGCTGTCCCTAAGCTATCTCCACGTCCTTATGAGGTAAATCAGTAGGGCAGCAGTGCAGACTTGGAGCAAAATACTCAGCACCAAAATAATTCTTCCTTTAGCTCACTTAACTGGACCCAGTCCTATGTCAAAGAGGTCTTCTGTCAAATATGAAATCACTAAAATGATCAAGGACAGCTGAAATAAGCTGAGTGGGTATGAAGTGTTTCAGTGACACAGTGCAAAGCCAGCATGAACGCTTCCCGTGCTGATGGAACCCTGGAAACTGCAGGGAGTGAGCTTCAGCAGAGAGAAACTGAAACTGCCCAGGACAGGGAGGAGATTAGATAAATGCTGCTCAGCAGAAAAGGCACAGAGGTGGTGGGGCATAGTGAATATGGGAAGCAATACCTGCGGCACCGGGAACCACGAACCTCTCTGCAAACTGGGCTAATTTCTCACTGCCTCCCAGCTAAAATCTTAATCCTCATGCACGGAATTGAAAGCAAACTCTATCACCGCACTGCACAGCCCTTACAAGAAAGAAAGGTTGTTCTTCCAGTGGTTGTACCCTTGGCTGCTGAAAAGTGACCTAGATTGCTTGATGTGAAATGGCAGATAAGTAGAAGCATTATTTTTGAAGAGCCTCTCAGCGGTCGATCTGTAACTCACTTGGCATTTGCCCTCACACTGTTTCTTTTTTTACCCCATCTTTGTTTTGACAACCAGAAAGCTCAAATCTGTGGAGATTAAGAGCAGGTCTCACTCATCTTCTGGAAGAGCAGCGCTGTGGCACTGTCCTGTGCTACGCATGCTGAGCCTCAGGTCTGCAGACACGCGGGAAGCACCGGTTTGCTGCAGAAGAAAGTTTATTTTTTAGAGGATTTCCTACAGCTTTCCAAGCATTGTCGTATCTTTGCAGGCCAGAAGGGCTTGAGAAACCCTCTTCAGACACTGGCTGTTAGATGTGCACCTTATACAGTAATGGTAGCGTGAAATCAGACAGTTTATCTGCTGGCTGAGCAGATCAGCCCTTAATTCACTCTGCTGTATTACAGTAGAAATAGCAAAAGATAATTTCTTACACTAAGATGTAACGTTGTACCTCACTGGGTCCAACTGAGGAAAGAACAGAGACTGTGGGAGGAGCTGCATGTCTGCACCCGGAGCTGTGCGCAGCCGAGCACTGAGTAACACACGCGCAGCACGGAGGTGGCAGGGGCTGGGTAGGCTGCCGCCCTGAGCGCCTCTCCTTGCTTGTGTCTTCGGCCGTAAGGCTGTGCGCCACTTGGAGAACTGAATCACAGAATCACAGAATGGCCAGGGTTGGAAGGGACCTCAAGGATCATGCATCTCCAACCCCCTGCCACACGCAGGGCCACCAACCATTCCACCTAATGCCAGCCCAGGCTGCCCAGGGCCCCATCCAATCTGGCCTTGAACACCTCCAGGGACGGGGCATCCACAACCTCCCTGGGCAGCTGTTCCAGCACCTCACCGCTCTCTCTGTAAAGAATTTCCCCCTGACCTCCAGCCTAAATCTCCCTTCCCTCAGCTTAAAACCATTTCCCCTCGTCCTGCTGTCACTCACCCTTTCAAAGAGTTGATTCCCCTCCCCTCTGTAGGCTCCCTTTAGGTACTGAAAGGCTGCAATGAGGTCACCCCACAGCCTTCTTTTCTCCAGGCTGAACAAGCCCAGCTCCCTCAGCCTGTCCTCATAGGGGAGGTGCTCCAGTCCCCTGATCATCTTCGTGGCCCTCCTCTGGACCACCTCAGCCAGGTGCTCTGCGCTGATCACATGGCGGTGACAGGCTGATGGCCGGATCTGGTGATCTTAGTGATGTCAGGATTTGGTCCCAGGGCTCTGGAGGAAATTTTCTGACCAGTCCTCAACTGACACTGGAAAAACAGTATGAAAAAGACACTGAGGAGTTCAGTGGAGAGAAACGGCAAATTCCTTATCCTGGTGGAAATGGAGGATGGCAGATGCCCGGCACCGGGCGGCTCTTCACAAGAGGACTCAGGAACTCAGGTGAAGTGCAGGAGGACCTGAGCTCACTGAGCGGGGTTGGTGCAAGGAGGCAGCTTGTGGGCACACCAGAGGAAAGGCAGGCAGACCCCTGCAGCCCACGTGCTGCCCAAGGGGCAGAGATGGCTGGGGCTGGGCAGTGCAGGCTCTGGGAGACGTGGGAGCACAGTGCATCAGATCACTGGGGAATGGAACAGTGTCATCAGCTGAAATACCTCTGATGTCCTCTGAAAACTCATCGCATGCAATTGACGAGGCCCTGCAGCCGCAGCAGTCACAGGAGCATATTGCAGATGCACAACCGCTGAGGGTGAAGCTCTGAGCACCGCCTGAGAGGAGGCTCAGTGAGACAGCTGCAGTGACACCCAGCCTGGCTGGGACCCATAGGGAAATTCTGCATCTCCAGCTGAAAATCAAATAACTTAGTTCTTAGAAATGCATTCCTTCTCTGTGCTTCTACAGTCTAAATAGCACTGTTTGCTGTTTAACAAATCTCCCTAGAAAATGTCACTCTCTGTAAAATTACAGATTTTGAATAAAAGCTAAAGTCTCAGCATGCATAATATATTATTCTTGTGTCTGGGTCCATAGCCTTTTATCCCAAATAAGAAATAAAGCGATTGTTGAATAGAAAATTCTCGAGCATTCTCAAATTCTCAGTTGCCACCACCCACCTCATCACAGGCTGAGGAACTTCAGTTCTTTCCATTAAGGGTATGCAGCATATAAATATATTTGTACACGCAGATATACACGTATCACATACAAACTAGAGCTCCAGGGTTACGTACCTCGCAGATCACAGTAGAACCTGTCCTCACCGTGGCTGATGGTGCAGCGAGTCCTTAAAACTAAGGGTGCTCACTCCGTGCTCTGTCCCAGAGCAGAGTTCTGACCATGGGGAGGGAGCAGCTGTGCCAGGCTGTGCTCAGCACGGGGCTGTGAATGGAACTGGAGAGGGGGGAATTATCCCTGGAGGCATTCAGGCTGGATGTGGCTCTGGGCAGCCTCTGGTTGGTGACCTGCACACAGCAGGGGGTTGGAGCTGGGTGAGCACTGTGGGCCTTTGCAGCCCAGGGCATTCTATGATATGACCCTATGAATGCTGCACTGACACAGGGCCATGGCAGAACGTTCTCATTTCACGTTATTTATTATTGTTTTGATTTTTTCTGAGTGGGGGGCATACCCACCCTCTACACAAGGCTCTACTTGAGCAAGCAGAGCACCTGCCTGAGGTCATCTCAGCCAGTGCTTTCCCATCCTCATGTCTTCACTGCTGCACAGACAGGACTGGGGAGACATGGAAAGGTAAAGACAGTATAAATCATGGAATCACAGCACGTTTGGGTTGGAATCCTGCTCCCCAGAACTGTGAACACGCCAACTCCTCACCAGGGCAACCGTGGCTGTGCAGCCACAGGCACACCAGAGCCCCACTTGCTCCCCATAGGCACTATGAACTAATTGCTCCTTTTCATCAGCACCTGACCTTTCCCCGCACTGACAGCTCCTCTGTTCCTCACTGCTGTAATTGGGCTCACTCATTCTATGTTGTGTACAATTGAATTGTAACACCTCGCTTATTTAAACTTTCCAAACTGCTGACACCTTCTGATTTATTTTGTCTTGAGAGAGCACTGTTTTCTTTTGAAATGCATTTAACGATGAAGGAACTGAAACAGGTGTTTTTCAGTTCTTTTTGATGCGAGGTGTGTGTCTCACTGTCATCACTGCTTGTCTCCTGGTGTGGGAAGGCAATTCAAGAAGGCTGATGCACTGCTTACAGAGGAAGCGACAGCATTACCCACTGACACAGCACTGCTTGTTCTGCAGCAGTGCTGTAGTTTGGCTGCCCAGTTCTCTGAAGGTTCAGCCGAGGCCGGCACAATAATAATATTAATTATTTTGTTATAAAAGGAAGAACGTTTCTGTGCCTTTTGTATCTTTTTATTGCTTTAAAGCCTTAAGCAACTATTTACTAATGCTTTGAGCTTTACAAGATTGAAAATGTAATGTTTCTTTTCCTCTTTGTTTACTTTAGCTTTTTCTGTTTGTTTTTGCTCACTCTAATTTTTTTTTTCCTTTCACCCCGAGGCTCTTCAACACTAAATAACATTCATCATCTGGATTAGAGCATATGTCATCCCAATTGTTTTCTAAGGTGCAGCTCTATCTGGAAGATGGCAACCAATGAATTATCCAAGGTTTCCGAGGTGCTCTGCCATTGCTGAAGCACAGGCCGGAGAGGGGCATCTCTGGTGCATCCCTGACAGCAACCTGAGGCTGTGGGTCTGCAGCCCAGGCGTGCTGCTATGAGCCCCAGTCCCACTGCTGGGGCTCCTGGTCACCACCTGCACTGCCTGGGAAATGTCAGCTCTTGTCTCTGTGACAACACACGATCATGAAAAGCAAAACTGTACCAAGATATGCAGCACAGAAACAAGACAGAAAATAGCTTAGAAGTCCCTAAGGGTGCAGTGTGGTAAGGTGAGAGGAGTGTTAGGTGAAAGTGTGCTATAAGGAGCTTCTGCACTGCTGCCTACACTTTTCCCTTCTTTGCTCTACGCATATCCTAAATTGTTGTTTACAAGAAAATGGAAACAAAGCCATGGTTTTTGCTATTAGCTCTGAATGATGCAGGAGGTGATGGCCTCGTGTTGAGCTAGGGGAGCCTGGGTTGGATATTGGGAAATATTTCTTCTCTGAAAGAGTGGTGATGCAGTGGCACAGCTGCCCACGAGTGGTGGGATCGCGTTCCCTGGAAGTGCTCCAGAACTTTGGAGATGTGGCACTGAGGGATGTAGTCAAGCATGGTGGGGTGGGCTGGGGTTGGGCTTGGTGATCTTTGAGGTCTTTTCCAACCTGAACGATTCCATGATTCTATGATTTGTTTGCAGGTGTTCCCAGGAGAACTTGGGTGAGGGCTCAAAGTCAGCAGGGACTAAGAAAGCAACAGCTGAACCTGTGATCTCTCCTCCTCTTCTTTCCTTCTTGTGAAGACTGCCTTGCAGAGCCTGCCTCAGATCATCAGAACCTGACATCCTCTCTTCCTCATTTCCCAAGAACGAGAGCTGGACTTCATCTGGGAAGGTGCCAGTGGGTTTCTTTGTAAGTCTGTTTCTGCTCACCTGCATGCAGCCTGTCTGGGAGAGCAGCTGTCTCCTCTCGAAAATCTGCACTGCTCTTCCTAAAATCAGGCTTAATTCTCTTAATAACCGTCCTTTGCCTCATTCTCAATTAAAGGACAATAATCCAGTCTCTAATTAACCTGTTAACTGTTCAGATTCATTGCCTAGTCTTTATCCACAGATTAGTGGATTTAGAGATTATAAAGCCAGAAGGGACTGATGTTACTTTCTGCCTACCAGGGACCTCAAGACTTCCTGCAATTAACTCCTGCTTGATCTAGAGCACAGGAGAAGGGAAAAAAAAAAGCAAACCCATGTTATTTTGATTTAAAAGCTCACTGCTTCATGCTAAGTTCATTGGGTTCCTGCATCAGCACCAAGCATTGGCCCCTCTGCTCTCCCCAAACCCTGCTGAGCAGAATACCTCACCTCTGTGCTTCCTCAGACCCAAGTCATGCTATGGGCTGTGCTTACGGCCATGCAGTGCTGACAGCTCCCAGCCTGTGGGCACCAGCACCCAGCTCCCTTCACCCACTGGCAACAAGTGGCCATCAACTGCCCATGCTGCAGGACGAGTAACAACTTGGTATGCGGTGTTTTCATTCAAAAAGCCCAACACATCATGTACCACTGGGTTGAAAAGCAGCTGCTGAAAGATTCCAGAATGCCCCAGTGAGGAGCATGGTGCCTGGCTGCTCGCTGGCAGCAGGGATGGCCACAGGGCATGGAACACTGGTGGACACGTGAGCACCCTGGGAGAGTCCTCACGGTGAATCTTCTCCAGAGGGAAGATGATGAATTTTGCAAGCCAGCACTGCCTAAATTTTATCCTTTTAGCTCTCCGTTGATGAACTTCCATAACAGCTGTTCTGTTATTTTTTCTAGCATTGATGTTGGACTGACAAGTCTATAATTATCTGGGCCATCTTGCTTATTCTGTTTCATAATACTGATATACTTCCTCTCTTCTCATTTTGAGCCAAATATTTGTAGAGAGATTTTGCGCCAGCTCCTAGAAGAACTCTAAATGTTACGTTATATATAACTTTTTCCATGCTAGGTGCAGAACATATTGATTTTAGAAATTTGTCATATGAGGTGATCATAAACCCTGATGACAATTCAGTAGTGGCAGAATGAGCCTTCCAGTACGCCCCATTCTCACCAGAGCTCCTCTCTGCCAAATATCCTCTGTCTTAATTACAGCGCTTCTTGCCTAATGATGTTTTGGTGGTCTGCACCACAGGTCGGTGAGCACATCTCCCAGTGCTCTGTCTGTGGCCATCCATCAGGACGTCTCCAGACACTTCACAGTCTCCCATTGCCTTGCCCAGCAGGGCTGTATTCGCTCCTTCTCATCCAGGGTTTGGGGAGCACGGAGACCAGTGCCACCAGATTTCTGTTCCCAAGTCTGTAGGCTGAAGTTCCCTTGCATGCTAACAAAGCTCAGACTATTCATGCGTAATTTGCCATTAATGCAATTAAATGTGAATGTTCTGTGCATCAGTTGATGTTTCATACGTGTAGTTCGGCTAACTGTGTCCTCTCCGAATGTTTCCTTTTCAAACTCAGTGTCCATCTGCTGCAGATAGCTAAGCCTCGAGGTGGTGGGAGCATGCTGGGGCAACCCCGAGGTGAGAGGCTGCCTGTCCTTCCTGAACCTCCATGCATCCTGTTTCATTCCTGAACCTGTGCACCATGGGAGGTACTGTGAAGGTCCCCCTCATGGACACCTCCAGTTCCTCTGAAGCTGGTTGGCATCCACAATTGGCTCAGCAGCTCTGCCCTCTGTCACGGGGGTGTGCCCAGCACTGTGGATGTGGCTACCTTGGGTCAGGCTGTGCTGCTTTGCCCTGGCCCTGAGCACTGCACTGCAAGCAGGGTCTCTGGGGCAGGGCTCTTGCAGTGGGACGTGGCTGTAGTGCGAGGCTGTCTGACAGCAAGTGACACTGTAAGCAACCTCGTCCCAGTCTGTAGTGTTGAGCGAACATCTAGCACTAAAAATCGGTATGGGAGTTCACGGGAAGCAGGCATGAGGTGTCGGTGCAGCCTGAATATTGGATAGGTTTGATTTCAGAGTATTTGGCCGTGCATCTTTAACATTTGTTTAACATTACCTGTGTCGATTGAATGTATTTGAACTTTTAAGGAGTTAATTGTTTTTCACACTTCTGCTAGTAGCTATCTCCATGATCTAATAGAAAACTGAACTTAATTAGGCTTATTCCATGGAGATTAAAGGGGTCTTTTCCACCTATAGTATCTATGATTTAATGAAGTGCGCCTGCGATTGTCTTTCTGAATGTGTTCATCAAATAGAAAACCAATCTGGTGCCCGTTTCCTCTGAGTAGCACCCAGAGCTTTACACAGCTGCTGTGTATTAGCAGTGCAACAAACACTGCTGAGTGCCAAACAACAGGCAGATTTATAAGTGCCCTCTGATGCCTGGTTGTGTGAAGTTCCACCGTGCAGCCGCGTCTGTGCCTCTGAGTGCCTCTGGGCACACACTGAGGTGGCTTCCAGCTCCAAGACCAGCTCACACTCAGCAGCCACACTTCTCAATGTTCAGCCACTGGGCTGCGCATCCTCTGCGTGGATCACACACTTACCCAGCAGCAGAATCCCTCATTGCCTCTCTTAGTCTAAATCTCACCAAGGGTTAGCAGGAAATATCTTTAGAACTGAAGGGTGTAGACAAAAAGTTCTCTATGCACTCTTACCGAAATGAAGATAAATACCAGTATTTATTTCAGTGCTTCATGTGTGTACAGGTAAACACTGCCCCAGAAGTGACCCTACAGACCCGACTAAACACGGGCCGGTGCCCAACATCGATCTGCAAGATTTGCACCTGGAGTTTCAGGTTCAGGAAAACCAGGCCACAATATTCACTGGGAGCCTTGGCCTGCCCTGCGGAGCTGCGAATTATTCAGAAGGCAGCCGGGGGCTGCGGGACGCTGTGTCACTTCTTGATGCAGTGCAGGGAGGCGGGAGGCTGCCGGAGTTCCTGGTGGTTGCTAATTGGAGCCCAGAGGACTTCGAAAGTGGTGGAGAACAAAAAGATGAAAGAGGAACCCGAATGAAGTTCTCCAGTGTGCCTTAAAGAAACACTTTTTGATGGCGATTTAAATAACAAAAAAGTATCTGTAAATAGCCTCGTGCTGAACTATTCATAGGGCAAAAAAAAGGAAAAAAAAGACAAATACGGAGGCTGCTCCTTCCGGTGGAAAAAATGCCAGCGCCGGGTAGGACTCACCCGCTTTGGGAGGGAGGAAATGCCTCGCTGTGTGAGGGCAGCCTGGGGTGTTGCTGCCTCAGCATTCGTCACCCCTAGTTTGAATTTTCTTTCACTGCTCATTTCAGAGTGTGACGGAAATTGGTGTCACCCACAATGGAGGACGTCATAGGAACTACTAACGATTTCCATCTAACTGTGAGAAAGAGAATATTTAAAACAGGAACGAGTGCTCAAGACACGCCTGTTTGTAAGGTGTGCAGCACAGAGCCCAGGAGACGTGTGCCAATTCTTGCTGTAATTGCATCTGAGATGCACACCATGCTGTGAGTGCTACTGCAAAACGCAGGCTGTTTCCAGAGCTTTCTATTTTCTTGAATAACGTGTGCAAGTTTACCTCCCCCTCCATCTCCATAAAAGAAAAGTAAGGACCCCCCTGCAAACCCAGTTATCCTGGATTGATGCCAAAGCTACCAGAGCACTAATAGGCCTCTAATACCCTGCTAAGTGCTGGTACATTTCTGGAGCAATACATTTTCTTGTTTGAATACCCCTGCGGTATTTTGTTCTCCCGAAAACCACCAGGTCGTTCCCTGTGCTGCAGCAGTGCTGCGTTCGTTGCAGCGCTGCCTTTGTTCCGCTTCCCAGCAGCCACAACCGTGCCCCACGGCCAGGGCACCAGCAATGCCTGTCTGTAACGCTGAGGCCTCTGTTGCAGTGTTGCGAGAAGTAAATTCTCACGTTTGAAAGAGGGAGATCCAATAGCAATCCTCACCTGTCTCCAGCCTCACACGTTTCCCGTTGTAAAGATAAGCTCCATGACTTGCTGTTTAAAGTGTCTTTCCCTCTATTGCGGAGACCAGTAACAAAGAAAAAAACACCTTAACAGCAGGAGAATAAATGGATTTCTAAGGTCTTCATATTGAAAAACAAAGTACACCACAACTGAGGTGGCATTCCTATTTATCATTAGTGGGTTGTTTATGTTTACTACCAACTTTGAAAATAGAGGAGCGGTAAGAATAACCGAGAAGATCCCCACTCTCTTCCTTTTCTGAAGATTGACTTACATACAGATAGTTCAGGATAATATGAATTAATGGCAAAGTAAAAATGCATTCAGATACCCCTCATTAATTTTTTAAACTAAAATAATCACTATATTGATGTTTTGCTGCAATATTATGGCAATCTCTAAAATGGTTACCAAGCAGGTAGGCAACAATAGAACGTTATTCATATCAAAGTGCTACTGATTGGATCACAATTTGTATGTATGGAGTTTTCCAGTACTATAAATAGATAAATATATTTCCATCACCCAACAGTTTTCGTTGTTTGTTTTGCAGGCAGTGTAATTGCTATCAGTTCTGTGCCTGTGAATTTTCTCCTCTGTTCCTCTCCCCTGGTGTGTGAAAGCTCTCTTCAAACAAGACGAGGGAAACCTTTGCCTTCCTGGGGCACTGCTCAGAGCTGCTGTCTGCTTTTCTCCTGCACACGTATTTCTGGGAGAACATAACACAGCATTCCTTTAAATCACGTTTCTTATCTTCTCCATTTCAGAAGACTGCACTGAAGCTCTTTCACCCTGCCTGGGTCACCCTATGGAGCCAGACTGCACAGTGGGCTCTGCCTGCCTGGGGAGGGAGAAGCACCATCCTCCTGTCCTCTGGGTGTGCTGCACTCTCCTGTGCTGGCCCAGGTCTTGCTACACTCCAAGTTCCTTCTGGGGTTGGCTTGCCCAGAGACCAGCTGTAAAGCTGTAAGCATCTACAAGGGCTTGTTCTCTATTTCCATGACTACATCCTCTCTTTCACAATCCTGGAATTTGCACAAGCTTCAAGTGTGGATTTTTTTTAATTGCTTTTTTTTATAAGTGCATCTCGACTCAGTAGGTTTGCTGTAGAGTTTGAAACCTACTACAGTGATCTGTGAAGCTGGAGCTTCCTGCGTTTATTCACCCATGAGTTGCCTGCCTCAGCCTGAGCACATCCGAGCTCTCTCATGGGCGAAACACCTGGGCACCAAAGAGCTCCAGTTCCTCCATATCCCATGTCTGCCAACACACACCCCTTTTCCTCACTTTGTAATAATTGATACAAGCTACCTCCCCTTAAGCTTAATTAACCAAACCTCCTCTTTGTTGTTACTGGGCCACAGGGCTGCAGACTGGAGTGAGCCTCCAGCCCACTTCAGGCATGTGCTCTGTGGGAAGTTGCACGTGCTGTTGCAATGCACCAGGAACCCTCCTGCAGTCACTTTCACCTCACAGCATCAGTCTGTGCATGGCCAGCAGCTCCATTTCGCCACGATGAGCTCTTATATGCCTTCACTTCTTGGACTTTTTGACCTGTTTCATGCCTGCTCTTTCCTAAGCAAATATTCTGTGTGCTGCCTCTCTCCTGCTATTAATAATAACTTTGTGCTTGTATTCTTTGTTACAGTCGAGCATGGAAGAATCCACCCCAAATGAAAGGAAGGTATGTTGAATCGTGTTGATTATCCTTTAGCATTGGTCAAGGACAGAGTAGGGAGAATTAAAAAAATGGTCAGAAGCATGAAAATTATTTAACAAGACCGCTTCCTGGCCTCCTCATTTCCAAACAGAGCACGTGGCAATTACTGCTTTCATTTCATCTGGGAGATGGAGCTGGTGTCCGTCCCACTGGCAGAGATGGGTGCCACTTAAATTTCCTCTCTGCCAGTTCTGCAGATAGGAGTTAGGGCAGGAATTGCTGCCATCTTCCTGCTGCCTGACTCGCTGGAACAGCCTACCTGCTACCAGCAGAGCTCCGTAACGGAGGTGCAAACAAACAAGAAATAAGCGAACAAACAAACTCATCGAAGAACAACAAAACAAGCTCTACGATTCTACTTACAACTGTGAGTGGCAATGCTGTAAGGACTGCCCTTTTTTCCCCTATAGCCAGTCCAGAAATAATCCTGGAGTAATCTTTCTAAGAAAAAATGCCTTTTGGGAAGATGATGGTACAATCTGTGGCCAAGAATATCACACTAAGGTTTCTTCTGCCCAGGCTTCTGAATGCTTGTCATGACTTCTTGTGGTCTGCTAATTCTCCCGGGGTGGTTAAGTGATTTGTGGAACGAGGAGAGCTACTTCCACGGCAATTTCAATCCAGAACATATGAGAAAATATTGCTGTGATCCCATATCACAGGATTTTGAATCCTCTACTCCATACAATTATTTGAACACTACCATGGGATTTTTTAAAATGGCTTTTATTTTGATAAAGTAGGCTTGACAGACTACAGGAGAGAAGTGCACCAAGCACATGTCTGCATGAGGGACACATGCTGCTAGAAAATCAGCAAAACCCACTATTGCATTACTGGCATTTCTGAAATCATCCCCTGTGATGACTCAGGCTGTTGCACAGCCCTGCTGAGCGCTCTGTAGCACTTCCAATGAAAGATGTGTTTGGCTCCTTTCAGTCCCTGGCAGCAGTGTGGGGGTCTGGGCAGCAATTATGGAACGGAGCAAATTTACTGCAGGACGTGGTTAAAGTGCCGTCCCTCCGTTGTTAGCAGGTGGTGAGAAGCCATAGAGAACTGATGGACTTCAGCAGGGCCTGCAGCGTTTTGAATAAAGAGCTCAAAAAGGATTATAGAAGGGGATGTCTGGCAGTTCTTCCAGCAAATGTAATTTTTACAGCCCGTTGTCACCTTCCCCTGGTGCCTTGTGTTTTGCATAGTTATGAACGGATTCGTAAAGTGTGTGCAAAATTGGCTCCCTCTCCATCAATGGTGAAAAGAGCGAACTCAAAATGTGTCATTTTAAATGCCTGAAGTTGGTGTAAATTGACTGCAAGACCTGCAGATGTCGCAGCACTGGGACACCTTTTCTAACCTGCCTCATAGGGTCTGTGACCACCTGCAGAGGGGTGTTTGTGTGTTCCTCTGTCTGTGAAGAGTGCCAAAGTAAAATAAACCTTGCTGGCAATTTGGTTACAAATATCAGATAAGCATTTCTGTGTTCGTTCATGTGGGCTTCAGTCCTGACCTCTAGGAAGTAACAGTCTTGTGCTGACATAGTGTGGGGTGAACTCCAAGCTGCCATCTCTGAGAGGCTTGGGACACACCATCAGCTCCAAGGCACAGGATGCCTATAGGATGCTCCAGGCCCTTAGTTATCCTTGTTCCTCTCAGTTAGACCCTTCCTAGGTCATCCATCTCTTTTCTGAAGTGGGGAGCCCAGATTTGGACACAGTGCTCCAGATGTGGCCTCACCAGGGCAGAGTAGAGGGGGAGGATCACCGCATTCAACCTGCTGACCACATTCTTTTTCATGTACCCCAGGATCCCATTGGTCTTCTTGGCCACCAGGGCACACTGCTGGCTCGTGGCCAAGCTGTTGTCCACCAGGTCCTTCTCTGCAGAGCTCCTCTCCAGCAGGCCAGCCCCTAACCTCTACTGATGCATGCAGTTATCCCTCCCCAGGTGCAAGACTTCTACACTTGCTCTTGCTGAATCCCATTAGGTTCCTCTCAGCCCAACTCCTCAGTCTGTCCAGGTCTCGTTTAATGGCAGCACAGCCTTCTGGTGTGTCAGCCACTCCTCCCAGCTCTGTATCATTAAGATCAAGTCCAACCATCAATCTGTCACCAGTGATGACAAATGAATAAAATCCCTTCCAATGTTTCTATGATTTTTCTCCTCTAGGGAACTCCTTGCAATAAACATAGTGCTGCTTCGAGAGTATGGGGGAATGTGCCAGAGACCCAGCAGCAAGTCCTCACTTGTGCTAAGGACCCGGATTCTGACTGGAGAGGAGTTCCACTGGGGTAAGTGGCCATGTAAAAATCTGAAGAAGCAAATGCACCTCCTTCCCACTCTGCACTGGCCGTGTTGTGGTGGTGGCTGAGCCACAGCTCATCTTTGTGGCAGCACACCACTATAGAGTGGTGTTATTCCTGCTGCTATTCTCATTCCTTCTCTCTCCTTTTGTATTCAATGGTAATAAGGTGGTTTTTTTTAATTTAATTTAATTTTATTTTATTTTTTTAATACAAATTTGGCTGCGAGTTTTGATGTTTAGAAAAAGTGGCCATGGAGACTAGCTGACAAAATGCATTTACATGTAACTGTTGAGTCCCTGACTGAACTCTGAGTGGCAGCGGCTGGGGCACTGCACTGAATGCTGCCCTTTGTTACCTGAGGGAAGAATTACCTGCAGGCCCAGAGGCGTGAAATCCCATCTTCTCTTGCAAGGGCTCCAAGTGCTTGGTGTAATTCTTCTCTTCTCTCTCCAGTGATGGGAAACTGAAAGGTCCATTACTAAGATGCTTAAGTATGTACAGGGAAAAAGAGTGCTACATAAGGTTAAAAAATAGCCACGGGGCTTTAATCTGCTTGTAAAGGTGACGATCACTGTATGTTTTACCTCTGACTTATTGTTCCTTCAAAGATAAGAGCATACAGTTAAGGTCATAAAGCATGGAAAAGCATTTGTGGGAAACACTGATTTAAAACATAATGGAAAAATATAGAAGAGAGCAAGCAAACCTGTGTGGATTATTGCATGACATAACCATGAAGAGCAGGAGAATGTGTGGAATAGTCTATTAAAAGAATATGACAGATATTTTCAGCTGAAAATAATAATAGCACTTCTAATAATTATTGCACTTTTTATTTGTATGTTTTTGTATAAAAGTATAATAGGCAATTGGTGAATTATTGCAACTCTTATATGAAACATGAATCCTAATAGTAAAAGGCAAAGGCACTGCTAGATTATCATGAATCAGAAGATTCAATCCTGGGCAGAAACAGGAGCGCCTGTACCCAGTGGCAGCTGTTCTGCTGATTTGCACCAGACGAATATCTCAGACTTTCTACGAGCTCATGTCACAGCCAGGAACTGGTTGGGAGATCATCAGGTAGAAGAGGTCTTGAAGGCAGATGTGGTTCCAATTGCTGGAATGGCTCTTCATTCATCCTCACAGCCCGGCTGTCGTCAGCACGGCACGAGGAGCACATTGCAGCTGCACACACAGCCGTGGCTGGGATGGGTAACTGAGTGGTTACTGACTCATTTCTTGATAGCATGGGCATCTTTTGCAGCTCGTTACGAACTCCAGCACTAATTACATCACACCTCCGTTAACTCTCCTGTAAGTCTGACCAACAACTCCCACTTCCCAATCCTTGCCCGGTGAGAATCTGACCCCTGGCAGTGCCACACAACTCCTGTGCCAGAGGATAGGTGGACAGCTGGACCGGTTGATATTAGAGCTCTTTTCCAACCTTAACGATTATATGATTCTATGATTGATTGAAGCCTTTCCTCCAATATCTTTCTCCTGTAAATCTTTGAGATCTCTATTCCTGCCTTCTTTTTTCCAAATACGTCTCAGTGTTGCCACAAAGCACAGCAGAAGCCCCAAAGATTCTGAGTGAATGCTGGTAGAGCACTCTCAACCTAATGATTTAGGAAGCTATATTCCCAGACTGGGTTTCAGTTATGTTGAAGAAGACTTTATGATCCCTCTGACAACCTTTAAAGCTTTGTTTGCCTATCGTACAGTCGAACAAAGTAACTGGGCAGTTTTTATTTTACATTTACTGTCATTATTTTATTTGTCCTACCTGGATTTATGAGCTGAGCTTACGAAGCTGAGCACTCCTCCACAGCAGCCTCTGAGGCAGCTCTGCTGCTCTAAATGTGGCATGGTCTCTGTTGTACCTGCCGTGCTCTGACAAATCCTTCCTCTGACCCAACAGCAGGGCTGTGGGTCGCTGGGCTCTTAGGTCACCTTCTCAGATACCAAAAGAGATTGGTGCCTCCTGAGGAGGAATTCTTTGCTAGATATACAGCTTATAAATGTTTTTTTTTTTCCTTAAATTATCGCTTAGATCATGTTCCAAAATATCCTCCTCAGTGAAATAGTGACATTCCTTTCAGTAGCTAAAGGGGGGCTAAAAGAAAGAAGGGGACAGACTCCTTAGCAGGGTCTGTTGTGACAGAACAAGGGGTTCCAAAGTGAGAGAAGAGATTTAGGTTGGATATAAGAAAGAAGATATTTTAAGGGCAGTGGGACACAGCACAGGTTGCCCAGAGAGGTGGTGGTGCCTCATCTCTGCAGACAGCCAAGGTCAGGGGATGGGCTGTGAGCACTGGTGGAGCTGTGGGTGCCCCTGTGCGCTGCAGGGAGTGGGACCCTTCAGACTCAAACCATTCTGATTCTACAGCACTTCTTCTCTCAGCTTCCTGGTGAGCACTGTGTGATCTAGGAGCTCTTTAAAGCCCCTGGAGCTTTGCAGCCCAGGTGCAGGTGAGAGGCAGGCTGTGTGCAGCACGCAGGGAACCCAGGCTCATGTTTCTGTCCCCGTGTCCTTGTGCCCGAGCTCTTTCCAGGCAGCCGCCTCCAGAGGAAGTGCTGTCAGCAGCTCTGATCTGTCTTGCTGTACATTTCACGAGGCCCAGTGAGACCCTCATTGATTTCACAGTTGCCTTACACAATATAACCTGCCCTACTGACGCTGAAAGGAAAAATGTGCAAAGTTTTGCAGCTAGGAAGAGAATGATAGATGGCAAGCTTCCTTGTACCTTGCAATTACCTGAAGGACCCGTGTTTTCCCAGTAATTTAGAGCAACTCTCCTTGCACATAACCCTCTTTTTCCAGGTTTTATAGCTCCCATCCTAAGGTGGAAAATGCAGTAAGCGACAGCTTTGAAATTAAATAATTTCTCAGAGAAATCTGGAAGTGAATGGCGAACTTTTGTTGCACAAACCCTGCCCATTGCTCCCGAGGCTGTCCCAGCACTCCTCACTGTATCACCTGGGGGAGAACAGCTGCTGCCCTGGGAGACCTCCTCGTGCTGTGGGTGTGCAGGCAGCATGCAGGGCTGCAGTGCGGTGGGCAGTGGGTGCTCCTGTACCTGGTATCACCACTGCTGGGCAGGCACTGGGCTGGGTGGGCACTACCTCCTGTCAGCTGTGGCTGCCTTCTTTTGTTCTGCAATGGAAATCATAGAATGACAGAATGGCCTGGGTTGCAGAGGCCCACAGTGCTCACCCAGCCCCAACCCCCTGCTGTGTGCAGGTCGCCAACCAGCAGCCCAGGCTGCCCAGAGCCACATCCAGCCTGGCCTTGGATGCCTGCAGGGATGGGGCACCCACAGCCTCCTTGGGCAACCTGTGCCAGTGCCTCACCGCCCTCTGGCTGAAAAACTTCCTCCTCAGATCCAACCTCAACCTGCCCTGGCTCACTTTCAAACCATCCCCCCTTGTCCTGTCACCACCCACCCTCACAAACAGCCGTTCCCTCTCCTGTTTATCCGCTCCCTTCAAACACTGGAAGGCCACCATGAGGTCTCCCTGGTTTGACGTAAGGTGCTAAGAAAGGGTCTTCTAAAAGGTGGGGGGAGAAAGAAAAAGGAAGATTTGAGGCACCAACTCCGAGGCCTGAAGGAGCCATTTTGATCTGCACAGGGAAATAAAGGCAGGCTGCATCGCTCCCAGCCTGGTAATGGCATTCCTGCAGAGAGGGATGTCTCCAGCGGCGCATAAAGGAGCTGTGGGGGGAGCCCCTCAGACAAGGAGATGGATTCTGTAATTCTCAATCAGTGCCACGGGCTGTTAGTACGGCTGTGCTTGTTTCTTGCAATAGCATTAGTGAGACAGTTATTGAGTTGAACACAATCAGATACAAATGTTTGGGTGATGCTCCAATTACAAACGCTGAGGAATTTTTATTTATTTGTTTGTTGGTTTGTTTATTTATTGCGATGCCACCTATCTCTGTCTTTTAGGCAGGGGAGCCAGATGGCAGCACTAAAAGAAAGTCAACAGCAGCACTTTGGGGAAATAAAACGTGTTCATTTAAAAATAAATAAATAATCCTTGCAGTCCATTAACCAGAGCTTAAGGCAAACAGCCTTAACGATTTTCTTAGTTAAAAGGAAGGAGCCCATTCCTGGAGTCTTGGTGGACGCTGGCAGCCCATGGCTGCTGCTGGGAGGAGGTCATCCCTTGGGGGCTGGAGGAGATGGCAGTGAGCAGAGCTGAGTGGGGACCCTGCAGGAAGGGCAGCACAGAGCTGGGAGCTGCTGGTGGCAGCTGGGGAGCACAGGCACTGTCTGCCCTTGGGTCCTTCCTAAAATTCCCGTCCCTAATGACTGCATCATTACATTTCTGTCAGTTTTATGCCAAGCGATGAGTACAGTTGTTACCGACCAGAAGTTCATTTGCACTATTTTGTACTTGTGCCAATATCTGCTCTTATTGTGTCTACTCTTATACACAGACATTATTTATCTAATTTCATAAAGAAACCTATGTTTTTCTTTTTGATTAACTGTACTTGTTAACATAAAAAAACCCATAACATTATGCATGATAATAACTGTTTGAAGAAGCCAGCTGGCTTCATTTCGAAGGAGACATTGAAGTACGCAGATTTCAAAGCTGAAGAGGAAGTTTTCTCTGTGCAAAGAGTTTCGTGCAGACCTTCATTTGAATCCTGATGCATTCAGACCACCTCTTCCCTCCTCCATTTTTTTTCCTAGCAATAATTTCCTTCTCATTCACAATGAAAACCACCGAGATTGAAGCCCTGTGACCGAAGTGCCGTCGCTCCGTCCCAGCACTTTCAGAGATGTGTTTGTGTCATTGTATGGCTGTGCCACGTGAGGCCATTTCACCCATGAGCCTTTCCCACCTGGTGGCTCTGAAGGACAGGCTGCCCGGGGAGGTGGTTGAGTCACCATCCCTGGATGTGCTTAAAAGCCGTTTGGATGTGGTGCTCAGGACTATGATTCAGTGGAGGGCTGTTAGAGTTGGGGTGGGATGGTTGGGTTGTGGTTGGACTCGGTGATCTTTAAGGTCTTTTCCAACCTGAGCTATTCTGTAATTTTGTGATTCTATGTCATGGTGTATGCAGCAGTACAGCATTAAGCTGTACTCCTAAAATATGTCTACGTTAATTTCTGTTTGCATAGAAGATTGCTTGAGAACAAAGGCAGAGAGAGCTTCATTAAGTAGAAGCTAATATTGTGACCACCTGAGAATACAGAGTTTAATATTTGGCATTTACTGTATTTAAGTGGTGTGTGCTGTCCGCTGGCTTGTGCAGCCTCCCCCAGCACAAGCGGTGGCACAGGGCTGGCACTGGTTGTGGATGGTCCCTATCAGTGCCCAGCAGTGCCGCAGGAGGTCCTGGGAATTCCTTGCTTGTGGACTCTGAATTTGCTCTCACGGGGACTTACTGTGTGCTGGGGCAGATGAGGAGATGAATAGGACTTTGGTGTCCTGCATTCTGAACATAAATTCGGACTTGGGCCTGGCAGAACATCCTGCAGGATGGTAATGCAGTGTAAGAAGGCAGTCTCTGGCTGTGTGCTGAAGGCAATAAGGACATTCAAAAGAAAGGAGACTGAAGCCTTTGACACAACCTGATGCAGGAGACCAGAGACACTGGCTGGTACCTCAAATTCAAACCCTTGTAATCATTAGCATTGATGAAAGTAGCTCTTTGATGTTCACTTTTCTTTCATTTTTAGTATATCTTTCTGGATCTAGAAAGCTTCAAAACTGCTCAAGTTCTCAGGCCAACTCTCTCTTATTTCTGCTTTTCTCTCCTAGAAATGCTTTCATCTTTGATGTTTCTAAAAAATATGTTGTAACAGCCAATCTGTTACTGGAACAGGTACTTGGGGTGAAAGTCAGAGGTAGGTAGCAGTGGAAGGGGGTCTTCTGATGTGTCTTTGCAGAACGCAACAGGGCATAACAGGTTTCTGTAGCATTTCCTTTGAAGGTTTCAGGCACAATCTGCTCTTGCCCTTTGCAGTCCCGCAGCCCATCAGCTCTGCTGAGGCTCTGTGACCCTTCTGCCGGGTCCAGGTGGGTCCTCTCCCCTCCTCCTCCTCCTTCCTACTCCCAGTGTAAACTGAAGTACTTGCTGTTCTGCTCAGCTACTTTTAATGAATCATTAAGCTTACTGTTATAATGACTGTTACCTGGTTTAAATATTGTACTGTCTCACATCTTTCTCTGAACATTTGTATAGATTTTGCTATGGCTTTCACTGAGGGATTTTCCTATTTCCCATGGATAATGTATGCTCTAATTCTCCTTTAGATTTTCATTGTATGCAGCTGTGAAAATCAAGTGCTATTGCTGTTAATATGGGGATATCATTAGAGTTCTCCAGGACAGATTAATTAATAGCTGGCAAGATGGATTAAGTGAATTGAGCACCATCACCCTGCCGAAGCCAAAACTCACAATGAACTTCGCAGGAATTTAAAGACAATAATTTTCACCTGAAGGTTTTGCTTCCATCCTTCCCATAGATGTGACTGCAAGGGGATGAGGGCAAAGCCTCATCAGGAGGGATTTCTAGCCCAGGTTTTCACACTGTTACTGAAGTTTGAACAGGTTCTCAGAGAAGGAAACTCGTAAGTTCCCTTAGTTAATTATTAAATTTGAGCTTGTGCCATTTCTTATGATTTCTCAGTAAGTCAACTTGTTCACTGTGGAATACCCAAAATATTTGTGTGCAGTGCTGACAAATTGTGTCATTTTCAACATCTCTAAAAGCTCACAAAAGGTCTAAAATAATTGCCAACGTGTTTTTAGGAGTTTTGCAATCTTTACTTGATTATTATTTCTGCAAATCCACAAGTTGTGAATTTCTGCAAAACCACAGTTGTGAATTTCATGAAGTCCCAGGGATCCAATCATGGCCAGGAGATCCTTAACAAACTTCACTGCCCCTCCCAGCACACAAAGGGTCTCACGACTAAAAATGCTCTTACAAAATGGGCAGCACCAATAGCAGTCTTTGTTCATAAATGTTATGAATAAATGACTTTGCCTTCTCTTTCATTAACCAAGATAAAGAATGTGGAATTTCCAGTAACACCTTACAAAGAGATGAAAATCACAGAAAAAACAATAGAAAACAAATCTTAATCAGACTTGTCTCCATTTAACACATTAAACTCAGCATTTTGCTATGCTTATGTGCACAGTTCATTTAGATTCAAGATTAATGTGGTTAAATGGTTTTGGAGAAGAGAAGGCTCTGGGGAGACCTCACTGTGGCCTTCCTGTGCTTGAAGGGAGTGGATAAACAGGAGGGAGTACAGCTGTAATGAGGGTGGGTGGTGACAGGACAAGGGAGAATGGTTTGAAAGTGAGACAGGGGAGGCTTAGGTTGGATCTGAGGAGGAAGTTTTTCAGCCAGAGGGCGGTGAGGCACTGGCACAGGTTGCCCAAGGAGGCTGTGGGTGCCCCATCCCTGCAGGCATCCAAGGCCAGGCTGGATGTGGCTCTGGGCAGCCTGGGCTGCTGGTTGGCGACCTGCACACAGCAGGGGGTTGGGGCTGGGTGAGCGCTGGGGGCCTTTGCAGCCCAGGCCGTTCTGTGGTTCTGTGATTCTATGAAATAACAAACATTTAGTATAACTTTGATAAATATATCAATTAGCTGAATAAGGGCTTTGCAAGGTAGGTTTCTATAAAGGTGCAAGCTGTGATAAGCGTAATTACTCTTAAGAAATCTATAAATGATGATGTCATTGAAAAAATGCAGCAAGTTAAAAAAGTAAATACAAAATAAAAGGGATGAATGATTCCCCCCCTTTTTGTCCATGGAGATGATGGTGTTTGGTTTCATACCGTGCTGTGGCTGAAGTGAAGGGCTTTCTATCCAGTACCTGCAGCATGGCTCCTCTTGCAGCTTCACCAGCCCTAGTGGGGGTGCTGTGCTAGGAGATGCTTATTAAACCAAGGTCAGATGTAAAGAACGTGTGCCTCTTCCTCTGTCGTGATCACAGCATCTTCAACCAACTAATGCTTGCTATTTTAGTAATGTAGAAATATGGAATAAATGTCACCTTCTTCTAACGTATTCTGACTTTGTTTAATACAAATGGAAACTACTTCTCCCCTGCAAGCTAAATATCTTCTGAAACAAAATGCACATGGCTAGGGGGTAAAAAGCAAAGCAACCAAACAAAGCAGGAGACAAAGCAGGGGACTGCTGAGAGGGGTCAGCAAGAACTGTTTGTGTGCTTTGCCATCACTTTGCAGGCTGACTCATTGGCATTCCAGTTTACAACCAAGAGTGTCAATGCTTCAGGCACAAAGCTGAAGAAATGCTCAAATAACCATCTCATAACAGAAGTGTAGCAAATAACTTTGCCTAATTAAAAAATATACATATATGCCTGTCAAGTCTCAATGAAAAATGCGCGTGGAAATACAGCATTAACTGGTGCAGGAGCAGAGGGGTCACCCCCAGGACGCCTGCAAGGCAGCCCTGGTATCGCCCACTCTCCACAGCGCAGGCACACAGCCCTGCCACCTCCTGCACTGCCTGCTCTGGCTGCTTTCAAGCATTACCTTCACGTTGTGGAGCCCAGAGCTGTGCGTGATATACTGATGTACTATCACTGTGTGTTTTCTGCCCATTTTGCCTTGGCCCTCCTACGGATCTGCACGGGGTGAGCCTCCATTTCCAGGCGCTGCCTACGCTGCAGTTTGATGGTTCACTGCATCCCTTGGTTGTGCTCCCTGGAGGCTTTTCCTCAGCTTCGCTCTGCAGCTATGCGCATACCAATGGAAATAGCTGACATCTGGAGACTCAAAGAAACCCAAAGCAGAATGGATGTCCTCTGTGGCCACTGCAGTTCACCACTGCAGCTCTCTGCTGCAGCATCACTTCTGTAAACGCTGCTTTTGAACTGTGCTTCTGATGGTGTTTCCTTTCTATGGCTTTTTCATCCATCCCAGTTTGCTTTGAGGGTTGTGGGGTATTTCATGGGCTGAAGGGTTCCTTTCCATTTGTGCTCTGCTGTCATCACCACCCCCTGCCTCCTCACTTAGCCCTGGCTCCCCACAGGCTGGCTCATTGCAGGTGGTCCGGCCAAAGCTCGCAAGTAACCACCAAACCATCACCCCCACACAGCGTTCTGTTCCTGAGAATAGACTGGAGGATATATCTTTTACTTTCTGCTTTTTATGAATCTGATGCTTCTCTTTTATCTAAGCACACTGGATCTTGTATGAGCTTACAGCATGAGGATTTGTACTTTGTATGCACCTGTGGTACATTCTGAGCAGCATCACCAGGTTTAGGTCGGAGTCCCCTCTGGCAGGGATGCTGAATAAAGCCTTGAGACTTATCTGCTGTCTGCAATTGGTGGAGAATTCTGTTGGAGCACCTTGTAGGTATGCTGTTCATCAAAAGGGCATGCTCCCAGAGAGCTATCTTCCAGCTCCAGCTTCCAAGTGTCTTTGCAGATGTTTAGTTTTCTTTGCCAGTATGATCAGCTGATACCTGAATTTCATATCTAAAATGTTGAGTGCCACAGGAGATTCTAGGAGTTATTGTCTGGGTAGGAAAGCTGCGGGGCTTCTGCTCTATTTCCCTCTATACCTAGAAGTTGAAGAATATCCATGTTTACTGCTGTCCTTTTTAACTGCAGCCATCATGACAACCCCTTGGAAGGTATCACCATTTCTGCTTACACCTGCTTGTGAATTCTAACAGAAAACTGCCGTGACTATCTAATGTCTGTTTGGTCCTGCACTCAAATCTATTAAATGTCTACTGTTTAACAGTTACGCTTCAGAATTTCAGCTATGATGGCACTGAAAGCTCAAAGAGTAACTCACACTGCTAAGTAAACCCCCAGGGCCCCCTCAGAAGCAGCTGTTTTGTGATCTCTGCTTTCCAAAACAAATGAGGTGAAAGAAAGAAGAGATGCATATCTGGTACACACTCGCTATGGGTATCAGTGACTTTTTGGTTCTGAAACACAACTGGTCCCTCTCGTTGGAGGCATTCAGGTCATTTAATAAACAGGATAAAGTGATATCTGAGAGGTAACACACTAACTGGGTCTTTAATGAAGCCTGTGTCATGAACTGCTTGGTGCTCAAACGCCTCATAATGTGATCTAACTTGTGATTTATAGATGTGTCAGAGCCAAAGGTAGGTAAGGGATGCTCAATTTCATTGAATCACAGAACATCCTGAGTTGGAAGGGACCCACAAGGATCACTGAGCCCAACTCCTGGCTCCTGTATCCTGCTAGGTGCTGGTGGGACAGAGGCAGCTGTCCCTCTGAGTGCCACAGGGCTCCTTCCACACAGCCACCCTGAAAGAAGTTCAACATTTTTCTCCTCCTAAGAGCATTACAACTGCCTCATGCAGATACAGCTCAGAATTAGCATACTCCATTCAGGTCTAACTCTGATTTGCATAAGAAGTTCAGAGATAATTCAATAAATGCCATCACATTCTCAGAAAATCTTGTTGAGATTTAATTGGACTGAACAATAATTTTATCTGGTGTTCATTGTATTAGGTGTTCCAGCAGTGTATTCGTTTTTAATTGAAAGAATTAATTTTGTAATTATTAGTATTCACTTCTTCTGGGATGTTACTTTGAATATATTACCTGCTTCATTTGTGTCTTCTGACATCACCATTGATGCTGTGTCTCAGATAGTTTTGCTTTTTCCCATTGTAGCTATTAAGCCGTGCCTGACACCGTACTGGAAATCAATACAGCATTTAAAAAGGGTTAATTGCTGCGCTCCTCCTTCTCCCCCTGGACGTCCAGCAAAGTCCTCCCTGCACAACGCACCGAGCTGAGGCTGCGCTCTGCAGCCCCGCTCTGCGCGCCGCGTCTCTGCCCTCCTCACCGCTATTTGCTGCTCCACTGCTGCCGCCGCCATCGGGGAGCTCCGCGGCAGCGAGGGCAGCGGGCCTCTTCCTTACCCGTCTGTTAATGGACTCTGTGTGCAGTGACACCCAGCGCACTGAATGCTCAGAGCGGTGCGACGGCATTAATGGACCGACAGGAGGCACACCCCGCAGCTGGCAGGATGGAAGCAAGGCAGGGGCTGTTGTAACAGGCAAGGGGAAATGGTTTCAAACTAAACGAGAGGAGACACTTAGACTAGATATAAGGGAAAACAAGTTTGCAATATGGGCAGTGAAGCACAGACACGGACTGCACAGAGAGGCGGTGCTGCCCCATCCCTGCACACAGCCGAGGTCAGGGATGGGCTGTGAGCACTGCTGGAGCTGTGGGTGTCCCTGTGCACTGCAGGCAGTGGGACCAGAGGGCCCTGAAGGGTCCCTTCCAACTCAAACCATTCTGCGACTCTATGATTCCCCTCATTTTATCGAGACCATGGTAGTCTACAACCTTTGATAGATACAATTAATAATGATTCCGTATTATTAGCTAAATATTTTATATAAGGATAATAAAATTTAAATATGAATGTAATTATTAACAATATTTTAATGGCAAGAAGCTTTTAAAATATATTCACTGTTACTGTTAATCATTTCAAACCTAAATGCCCCTCATTGCCTGATGCTTTACTATTTTCAGTTTAAGGGAAAAGAACTCTACTGCTTGTAGAGGTCTCTGTGAAACCCCTCTTTCTGCCGTTTTGTTGTTGTTTCCACCAAAAGAGCCATGGAGTTCAGCTGCAGTCACAAAGACTCAGCTGCTTCTATCTGATGGCTGCAGGAACAAATGTTCCTTGGGCACTGCTATGCTCTCCTCAATGCAAACGAATCCTTGTCCTGTATGTTACTGAAATGTGTAACACTATGCAGTATGGCAAGATGCAAAACATGCATTTGTCTTAGAAGTAAACTTAAATTAATTTTATTTTCTTTTATGGACTGTACCTAACAGAGAAATTATCTCTCAGGATCATGAAGGTTATTCCCAGTGACTTTCAGGGAGGAGGACAGGCAGTCCGCCAGCAGCAGCGCTTTGTAGAGCCGTGTGGGAGGAGCTGCAGAGCCGTGGCACAGCTGCATCCCCTGCACAGAACGATGCCAATGTCTGCACAGAGGTACCAGGCAGCAGCGGGGCGACATGCACGGGCTGTGGGTGCTGGAAGCTGTGCTGCCTGGTGGGGCCCTTCCTGAGCCCCCACCCTCCCCATGCAGCTCTGGAGCTGAGAGGTTTGGTGACTGCATCCAGGCTGCCCCACCTCAGTGCTCAAAGGAGAGATTAAAATAAAGGTAACGGTGCCCAGGAGCAGCTGCAGGAGAGGGCACACGGGTGAGCTGAGCCCCTTTGCCCACCCTGCACAGTATGCTGCTGCTCTTTGGGGAGGACCAGGGATGCTCCTGACCTTCTAACACAGCTGCGGAGCTCTGTGAGACCAGAGGGACACACAGCATAGCTGTAGGCATCTCTGTTCATTGCGGGGGAGTTGGACCAGATGGCCTTTAACGGCCCTTCCTGCTCAAACGATCCTACCATCCTATAGTTCTATACGGGCACTCCTCCCCATCTGCTGCTTCCCAGGAGCACAACCACCACACCTCCAATCCTGAGATCCCGCTGCTCTGACACACCTCTCCAGCTCCACCACCCCTGGCTGCACCCTCCCTCCCACTGCAAACTGTGTCCCTTTGCACACTGCTGTAGCTGCGCGTTTGGCTGCAGTGCTCCCCTCACGGAAACCTGTGGGCAAAGCCTCCCCAAGGCAGCGCGGTGTTGGCAGTGTTTGTAACTCTGTCATTGAGGAAAAGGGTTTTACTACACCACGCTGCACTGTGCTGCACAGCAGAGCTTCCTGCTGCAGGGTGCTGTGCTGCTCCACCTCGCGCTTAGCTCCTACTGGCAGATGGAAGGCCTAGGTGACATTATTTTTATGCTTACTTCTGATATCCAGGGGGGAACAAAAAGAGAACTCTTACAGAAATGCGGAACATATGCGCCTGAAAAATGAATACAAAATAAGTCCATCATTATCAGTGTTATTACAATACACTTAATTAGCTCATCATAACAGCACACTTGCGATGAAATGTTCTCACTGATTTTAAAGTGCTAAGTCTCCATTAAGCGTTGCAAATGACAAATGAACACCTACAGACATACATGTGACAGCCACATCAATAAACAATGAATTAAGTGGCTCCGATTTATAAAAAGGAATTCTTTAATTATTTTTCTCTCATTTTTTGATCCCTGATAGCACTGCAGCATCCTGGCTGTGGGGGCAGTCTTAGGGGTCACCACTGCTCTGCCAGATCCCCACCCTGGGGAAAGCAAGCTGAAAGAAAAAAGGATGAGTTACCAGAACGCCTATCAAAAGAAAAAGTCCTGGCACAGTAACCCCCAACGTCATAAGAAACACAAAAAGAGAGGGACAGCGTTCTCCTTTCCAGCTGTGTGAGGGCTCCCGAGGAGGGGCTGTGTGGTGCTGGGCCCGGGCAGCCCCACGCTGTGACCCACGGCTCACAGGGCTGCCCTGCAGTGCCCGACATCAGCACCTGCTGAAATCTTCCAGAGCTGCAGCCCGGCAATGCGAGAAGTGTTGTTTCTTGTGTCTTGGATATTTGTAGAACTGTGGACCAAGAGGGGCTGATTCGATTCCGGGCTGCTCCTGTGGACAAGGACCTGTGCTGCTGGCTGGTGGGTGCGAGACCTGAGCAGTGCGGGCAGGGGCACAGCAGGCAGGGCTGTGCCGGGCTGGGGACACGCAGGCGCTGCTTTAGGGTCGGTGCCGAGGGCGGGGGAGCTGTGAGAGCTGCGGGTTTTCCGCGGTAGTTCACGTGAACTGAGGAGTGAATCTGCACCAGGCACCGCACATTTCAGTCGGAGGAGCTTCAAGAGCCCTTCCCAGGGACAGAAGATGCAGACCGGCCGTCAGCCACCTACCCACAGCGATGATAAACCCGTGGTGCCAAAGAAACCCAGCGGGAGGGAGGAGAAGTGCCTCCATTGTTTAAAGTGCGCCGTCACCACGCCGCGCTCGGACTGTGGGAGCTGATTGCGCTGCTGCTGCGCGGGAAGTGAGGCTGCCGCCAGAACGGCCTGGCCGCCAGCTGAGCCGTGCGCTCCTGCAGAAACACCCCTTTGCTCCCAGTAGCCACACTGAGCTGCCCTTTGCTTCCTAGGGAACCCTTGTGCTGGCCAGGCTACCGCCGGGCACAGCCCATGGCTGTGAGGTGACGCAGGGCCCCGTTTCCCTCCCATTTCCATCCCAGGGAGGGAACAGACCCACGAGAGGATGTGCTGCTGGCTGACTGCAGCTGAGACTGTTTCATCTCTGGGAAGAAGAAAGTAAACCCGAAACACTTCACAGATTAACAATCAAGCTGACAGCTTCTGCTGAGTGTATGGAAGTACATTACCCTTGTGACAGACTTCATTCCTGTATGACTTCCTAAGGCTATGTTAAAACCTATATGCTGGCAGAAATACAGGGCAGGCTTTGTTGTGCACATAGATAGACTGGTTTAGAAAAAAAATCTGGTTTATCAGTAGAAAGAAAACTCGCTTCTGTCTGTAGTAGATCAGAATCAGAGGTTCTCCATACCAGCTGATGGATCGTGCCCTCAGTTTTCCTGTCTGGCTTATCCGTTTGAACTCCTCGGCCATCTCCAAGCTCTGTAGGGCATTTACATTTAATGCAGTGTCCCCATTCTGCAGTCAAAAAAGCAGAAGCAGCAAGGGCAGAATGTGAAGATGCATGCACAGCTCTTTCTTTTCTGTCGGCACCAAAGGGTAGTGTGACATAACCAGACCTCAGCAAACCATCAGGTTAATACAAACACTCCCAGGAGCCCACTGCTGCCTCCCACCTGCATCCCACTGTGTGCTGCACCTGCCGTGGCTCAGAGCAGCACCATGGGGCCGTGAGCTGCTGTCCTCAATGACCTGACCAGGCTCTGCCTCAGCCAGCAGCGTGCAGTCCGTCCCAGGGCAGTGTGCTCATCCACCAAGCTGTGCATGCACCCCCTCCAGCGCCCAGCCTCCAACAGCAGAACCAGGTATCCCGGGTTATCGGTACATCTGGAGCTCTGGGCTCAATTCCTTTTCAGAAGCTGTGCCTCTGTGTTAAGTTCTGCAGCTTTTAGTCACACAGTGACTCCGACTCACTTCAGTGTGAAGTAGCCTAGAGTGCTTTTTGAAAGATAAAGGATCTGATGGAAAGACTGTTTTAGGCATTTTTAAAACAGCTTTTTTGTTTCCTTACCGCTGACATCTCCAGAAGGCAGTGTCGGGATGACTTACTGCCTTCGCACACCCTGACAGATGCAGCACTGTGTCATTCTCCAGAAATCCCAGAAACACCATTTACCTATAGCTCTCAAACCTGCTGTCACCACACTTACACGGCTGTTTGAGCTGCTGCAGGGCTCTGCATATCCCAACCCCTTCCACACTACTCCTCAGTTCCCGCTCTGCCCCCAGTTACAAGGGAGTCCTTGCATGGAGTCAATGCAGGCTTAGACTTGGTATGAACTCCTGAGGATAAGATGAGATTCACTAATCCCTTTTGATGCAAATACTGTCACAACAGTAAAGAGAGCGAAGGGCGAATTCTGGAGTCAATAGAACCACAGACAAAATATTTTCAAGGAAGACACTGACCTCTCGATGATGATGCACGCAAACATGTCGCCAAAGGCACACACGTGCCATGCCCCATTTGCCAACATGTCTCTTAGAAGAGGCTCCTGCAGTGCTGTGTTGGCGAAGCCCTTCTTTGTCCAACCCCTGCGGCAGCACTGGGCTGCCTCACACCCATTTCACTCTGCCTGGGGCAGCATTCAGGCTGGAGTTGTATTCTGGCACCCCAACTCCAGCCCTGCACCAGGAGCTGCCCCTGCCACCTCACCAGGGCTGCAGGGTCAGAGGGGGCTGCTCATCTTTAACACAGATGGTCCCTTCCTGTCCTCTTTTTCCCATATTGATTTACTCTTTCTTGCAAAGCCTGCAGCGTATGAATGTGACATACAGTGATGATGGGCAGCATCCCCTAAAGGCCGAGAAACAGGAGGAGGCCCTGTGCCCCTGAGCAGCACTGGCTGGTAACACTCTCTGCTCACTGTCATGCTCACATCCCTCCTGGGGACAGCAGAGGCACTGCATATCCCTGACTGTGTCACCCTGGCCCCCGGGAGGCAGCAGTGCCTGGTGCTGCCCTTGGCCAGCATCCCTGGGATCCAGAGCAGTGGACATCGCTGCTGGTTTCCTCTGATTCTCCCTTTGCACGATGGTATCCTCAGGTAAACAGAAGCACTGTCACAGACAAGACAGAAGCAGCATCTTTGGTGCCAAGGGAGCATTCAGATGGAGGTGGACAACTGAAGGGCATAGAGCCAGTGTTCCTGCTCCACCTCTCCTTCCTTTCTGAGTCCAGCAGTTTTGCTTCTTTCTGCACACTTCCTGCCTTTAGGAATAGAGCCTTTAATGGTTTTAATTCCCTTTAGCTATAGTGTTTGTCACAGCAGTGTGTAAATACTTCTCCACAAACAAGCCAAGAACAGTAAATGCAGGTTTATTTGCAGGTGTGGGGAGGTGTGGGGCTCCAACTGCAGGAGCCCGATGGCCATGAGCCCTAAGGGATGCCCCGAGCCCCTGGCTCTGGGATGGGGTGTGGGGACACAGGGGCAGCTCTTGCTGGTGCTTGAGCATCGCAGAGTGCTTGCACAGAGCCTCAGTGAGGACATCAGCATTGCCACCCTGCTGTGCCAATGCGGAGCTTCTCCTTTCTTCCCCCTTTTTTTTTCCCTTTTATTTGTGTGTGACTGAGACCCTGGGATGGCCTCTGCAGCAGTTCTGCCTTTGCTGAAATTAAATTCAAGCAGGGGAGGGAAGGTGAAATAACATCAGAGGACGGGGGCATGTGAAGCAATTGGTTCTGGTGGCTGACACGATACAGATCTGATGGAGAAATTGTCCAGAAATGGGATGTTTGGAAAGAGAAAAATGTGAAAGTAAACAGGGTAGCTGCTTTTAGAGGGAAACCTGTTTCTCTTGTTGTTGTTGTTTGAAAAATTCATGAAAATATAAAGAGGTAGGAAGCAAGAAGAATGGAGACTGAATAAACGCACGAAGGCAATTCCAGATCTTATCATCTCAGAAAACATCTGATTGGTTCCTGAGCTGCTTTCTACTTCCTATGAAATGCACCACAGCAGTAATAACTGTGTTGTACAGCACCTGACAACCCCATTATATTATAAATATGTAGTAGCTGTCAATAATTCTCCCTGTGTTACGCTGAGTTAATATGGTAAATGACTTACATTAGTACGGTGTTTATCTACTTGCTGAAACTCTTCAAAGATATGTTAAATGAAGGTAAAAGCATTAAACGAAGAGAAAGAATCATTCCAGATGAAAACATTTCATGATAAAGGAAAACAGGCTTTCAGTAACAATACTTAATGAAATCAAATGTGTACGTACGTGGCAGATGGAGATGGATGAAGAATTGCTGCACTTCAGCATGGTGCCTCATCCCAGGGCTGGGGGCACCGGGCTCTGCCCGGCTGCAGGGATGGGTTGGGTGCTGCAGCTGTGTCCGAGAGCAGTGGGCAACGTGGGCAGAGCTGGGCGATGCTGGCCTGGCAGGGCACAGTCAGCTGGGCATCCCCATGTGCCACTCCTCCTGCAAGCACCGCAGGTGGGCAGCCAGGGCCATCCTTCCTGGGGTCACACATTATTGAGCCCTTTGTCAGCGTTCACTACAGAGAGCTTCTTTCATCAGCTCTCTTCTCCAATATTGTATTTCTTATTCTTTTGGGAAAACAGATCATAGTTTAATAAGAAGAGCAGGTTGTTTTGGTACACCTGAGCATTGATGATTGACTCTCAGATTTTTTTAATAATTCAGCTGCAAGATAGGCCCAGTGTATTCAAAATCAACCTAAAAATGCCCCAGAGAAGGAAACTGAATTTGAAGATTTTCCTGTTGATGCTGGGGGCTGAGACTCCCACTGAAAGCAGCTGGATGTCCCCAGAAGAGGCAGCTCCAGCTCAGGTCACTGCCTGCCCCAGCAAAGTGCCAGGGAATGGAGCTGATGGAGCCACCAGCCACAGCCAACAGCTCTGCTGCAGGCAGGGAGCAGAAAGCATGGCCACAGATCTGAGGACAGGCCATGCCCAGAGCACAGCTTCGTGAGGTCTGAATCCACTGTGCTCCATCTGAACCTGACTCTTCCACAGCAGATTCTTCCTAAGTAAGGCTAAGGCACTTGAAGCCTAACAAGTTCACATTAGCAGGAGAAACCAAAAGCCCTACCCCAAAAACCTGTTAGGACTTTTTGCATTGGCTGCAGTTAAAGTAAACCCTGACACAGAAGAGACGAAGCAAGGCTCCACTAACACCTCTCGTGATGCTTCTCACAGGGGGATGCACAGAGAGCAGCTGAGCATGCGGCGTGTGCCTGATGAATGGACCTTTCTTGCTGGTGAACGCTTCCTTGGACATCTGCTCTTCAAAATAGCTCTAAGAGAAAAAGAGATTGGTTCTCCATCAACCAGGCGAAGAGTTCTGAGTGCTCTCTGCAGCTGCTGCTGCAATTCACCATCATGTTCCCTGAAGAAAAGCACTGTTGTCTGCTCTTCTGACTACTCTTAGTTACACTTACTGGTGGCTTCTTTCTTGCTGTCACTGTTTTAATATGAGGATTTAAGATTATTTCATAAAAAGACAAGATATATACTCAATCATGCAATTTTGTGTTAAAGTATTTACATGGCTTTCTGAACAGTCGTCAGGGCAGCAAATCAGAATAGCGCAGGGAAAAGGAGGTCTGATTTATCCCATCAGCTGCACTTGAGCAACATTCATATTGGTTTATGGAAGCTCATGCATACTGGTAACTGAGGGAGGTAAGTGGTCTGCAGGCAACACAAGAAGAAAATGAGGATGGGTTCTTCAAGTACGCGACTGAGGGGGTGTATCTTAAAGGATTAGGAGAAAATTGTGCATGAATAGCACAAGCATATACACATGCACCAAATCCAGTAGCTAGCTAAAATTTGTTTCTTGCCCCCATTTTTCCAAAGGTTTGAATTTTTTCCCCCCATGTTCTGTTAAATCTCTGCAAAATTTTCCCTTGATTTCAGCAATAAATTGGACCCTGTGTGAATTACAGATAAAATGCTAACAGGATACAGTGGTGTGCTGGAGCTGCCCTGCTGTGCAGCAAGGAGCCCAGAGAGGCTCTGACTCCTTCATCTATGATCACTTAAGCTGCCAAAATACACCCAGTTTTCAGCACCAGGATGCGTACATGGTGCCGACAGATGATTCTTACTCATTCATCTTGCCATAATGTTTTGTATCTCAGTGTGATGTACTGCTTTTAGCTAGGCAGAAATAGCAAGTTTGCAGCAAACCTGAAACACTGTTATCTGTAGCAAGGAATCATGCAGTTCATAAGGGATTTTAAAGAAGGACACTTAAACTGGCATTTATCATAGATAGATATATTCTGGGAGTTACTCAAACTGCCCAGTGCAAGAGAGCAACGTGGGCCATTTGTGTTTCCTTCAGGAGTCCCAAAAGTAGAGATTGGTTGTGGCCCCACTGAAAGCTAAAATTCTCTCATGAGAGAAACTGTCTGGAAGGGAAGGCACAGACTCTGTCACAGAAGGAGGAATCTGAAGGAGACTGAATTGTTTTACGAAGCTCTGAAGAAATCCATTGATGCTTCACATGCTGATGCCTGCCTACATCCCTATTAGGCTTTCGATTGTTGCCATCCTGTACAGCTCTCTAAATAAACCAAGGAAAAGGATTCAGAGTTTGGCTATTTTAACAGTCTTTACATTTCGCTGTCCCCTTCCTCCTCAGGCTTCATCCAGGATAGGATAGGCTTCAATCTGTTGTACCACCTCCAGTGTTTATCATGGTAGGGATTGAAGAGGACGGAGCTCCTTTGTGACTTATGCCAGAAAGGCCTTAAATCTGAAATCCCATCAGGAAGAAGTGAGCTGATTGGGGGAAGGCGCCCAAGTCCGAGGAAACAGAAAAAGTGATACAGAACAACTGAGAAAGTGAGAACTCTGGTAGAACAGAATACAAAACTGCACATGGGAACCACCACATAAAATAATCGATGGCTGTTACTGAAAGAATCTGCAGCCAAAGGAGCTATGAAGCACAAGGCAGAATTATTCAGGATTCCACAAGAAAGTCTTACTGCGATACATGCAGGTCTACCATAACACTTTTACATAACAGTGTTGAAAAAGCAGAAGTATTTTTTGCTGTTCTGAGGAACAGGTAGGGGATGTGTAATTATGGGTTAGAGAGGAAAGAGACATTCCTTTTATTGCTGCTGGCTGAGAAGTTGTGCAGCTCCACAACAGTGACACGATATAAAACAGCTCGTGTTCGAGTAGAGCTGCTGTTGGGTTTAGCAAACTGGAGGTGCACATCTGCAGGCTCAAGCTGCAGCTCCCAGCTGCGCTGCCCACCCGCATCCCCGCCGCTTCCTCAGCTCACAGCAGCTGTTACACAACTGCGGTCTTTGGCTGCACGTCGGATAATTGCTGTCTGAAGTACCCAGTCCCCAAGGATGCAAGGAACAGTTTTGGGGAGCTCAAAATCCTCATAGCATAGAGTGTATTTTGGTGCATTTCAGAGTTTTGCCTGAAGTTTTCCCTCCGCTCAGCTGGTTTGATGACTACTCCAGCTATTTGTACAGACAACCGCACACACATCTCTTCTGAAAGCCCTATTTCTCTCTTTTCTTTCTCATTCTCCTGGATGGTTTACACACTTTTGCTTTTAACCTCATAATCTGAACGTCTCTGAACTTGTTTCACTACAATCCTCCTGGAAAAGCCTGAGGTCAGTTCACCCTTCACAGCTTTGGTGAACGTCCAGGGAGAACATACAGCTGCACTCCCACAAGCCCTGGCTGGTACCAGTCACTTATCGGTTGTTTCTCCTTGTGTGGAAGTGGCAAAATCCCTCTGTGCTTTCTCCAGGTCTATAGCTGTCATGTCAGAATGCATTATCCACTATTAAAGTCTCCACAGCATTTTCAAATTCCTAAGGATACTGGTAGTCACACTATCAAACAGTGCTGAACTTCTGCTTTCTGACATCAGTTTGAGAGATGATAGAGGTAAAAAAAATGTGGTTTGTTCCCCTGCCACCCCCCTCTAAACTTCAGGGCCAGTGCCCCAGTTCAGGGCATCAACTGATGGAGGCTCCCAGCGGGACCAACACCAACCTCTGCAGGCTTCCCATCAGCTGGCAAAGCATCAGCTCTGCCACAGCACGGGGGGGGTGCCAGGCCTTCACCCAGCAATCCGAGCTTGTAGTGACTTTACAAAAGAGGGACTGATCTGACTGCCAGGGTAAGTCTAGATACAGACCTAATTCCCCATGTTTATCAGGCAGAAGCTTGCTCTGATCAAGTTCTTGTGCTCTTCCTTTTACCCCTGTGGTCACTTCAGTACTCAGCTCTGGGTCCTGGTTCTCACCAGCAACTCTGGGCTGACAGGTCACTGTCCTGCTTCCTCAGCAGGGCAGAACACGGCCATGCTGCTCCCACACCTCACAATACTGTACCTTCCATTGTCCTCCACGCTCATGGTCACAGCAACCACTTCAGTCTGTGGAGCTGATGAATATATTCCCGTATTTCCCACCACAATAAATAATACCAACAGACAAAATGGCAAGATTGTCAAAAGCAGCTCTGAACAATAACAAACACAAACATTTCTTGGATTCTCACCTGCCAGCCAATGGTCACCAGAGCCCTGGTGGCCCAGCAGCAGCAGTGCTGTCCTGGGCATCTGCCTGCACTCACACAACAAGCTCATTCCTACTTCTGGCTCCTGGAGCTCACAGCCTTCATCCTGTCCCAGACACAGGCAGGAAAGTTCCACTGCAGCTTCACAACAGCCCCAAGACAAGAGCTGCTGCTTTAGAGGAGGAGTTCCCTGGTCATTATCTGCTGCCTTATATCCTTCTGCACCTCGCAGTCTCCTGATGCAAAGAAAGTCAACTGGCACACAGAGGAGGGAGCGCTTGTTAACTAGAAGTCACTGTGTCAGTCGTGATCGTATGCTGACAGCTTTGTGCCTGAAAAACAATTTTAGTTTCAATCAAGAGGAATAGAATAACAAGTTTAACATTTGGAAAACTCATTACTGGAAACTTTATTAATCTTCGGGCTAACAAGCTTGATTTACTGCTTGAAAGAACAGTATCTTTTTGTTTAAAAATGCAGATATGAAAAGATTTATGGTACCTGAGCCAATTATGACACTGAACTGCAGCATTAGGCATTCCACACTCTTCTCCCCCCTACTTCTCTCCTTTTTTACATATCAGTGCATCTAACTAAGCATTAAGTCATTACCATAGGACATTTAGTAAAGATGCTGTAGGATGGGATTGAATTAAGCATTCTCTGGGAGCGCTTCTCCCTCAAATGACACAAGCTGGATATTCAATACCCAAGAAGGGGAACATAAAAGTCATCAGAAGTGAAATTTCTTTTCTGACTGATGACAATAGGAAAAACCCAGTAACAGAAGAAAAAGAAGACTGCATTTGTTGGCATGCTGTATTTAGCTAGGCTGATGCACAAAATGGCCTGCGGATCGCTTCATAGCTGAGAATCCTCTTTAATTTAGAGCCAGTCTGGAAACAGTGCCCTCAGCCTTCACTTCCCACACGGCAACCAAAGCCTGCCTCACTCCAAGGCCCGTGCAATCTGCTCCTCTGATAAACCACTGGCATGCCCCAGAACACAGAAAATATTGGGATGCCTTTACAACTCCAGTGTGCCTTCTGGACTAATTGAGAGCTGAGAGCATGCTAGCAATATCGTACCTGTGCAAACTTAACCTGTATTCTAGGAAAGCCAAGGCTCTCATACCTAATTTACCCAGAAACATTCTCAAATATCCATGTTTTAGGGATGGATGAGTCCCTTATTTTTCCAGGGCTGTATCTTCAAAGGCTTTCTCCAAAAGGCATCCTGGAATCAGAATTGCATCACTTGGAGACCCAGACAGAAGCTGTGTGGTGGAAGCACAGAGGACTGTTAAAAGGCCCCACGAGGGACACCAGTGCCCCAGGATTACACTAACCTCTCCTGCTTTGCTCTGAGTCATTACCTTAGCAGAAAAGAAGCTGCTTCTCCAGTTTCAGTCTCCAGACTGAAGCACGCAGCTTCAGCTGCTGGCACGGAAGCTCTATGAGCTCAGAGCAACCCTGGCGCCCCAGCAGGCAGGCAGAGATGTGGCTATTACAAGCACAGGGAGAGAGGCACGCCTTCCTGCCACCACCAAGGGCAGCTTCGTGGCAGCAGCCAGAGCGGCACCAAGGGAGAGCCAGAGCCTGGGAACTCCAGCAGAAGCAGCATAGCCCTACCTGCCAGCGCCTCTCTTAGCGCTGGTGTTTGCAGAGCAGGCTACACAGTCATGGAGAGACGCAGACCTGAGAGGTGGGAATGGGCTGAGCTGCTCCCCAGACCAGCGCCAGGAGGCCCCGAGGATCTGCACCTCCTGACTTCAGACACTAGAGCAGCTGCAGCCACCAGCACAGCAGGGACAAAGTTCTTCTTCAGAACACAGCTATCTCTGTCAGCTATCTACCTACCTACCTACACAGCTGCTCACCCTGGGGCTGAGCATTTTGTCTCTGCTTTGTCTAAAGCTGGGTCCTTCCCCCTTCCTCCTGCTCAGGAGCAGCTCACCCAGGCAGCTTTCCTCAGGGTCTCCCTCCAGCTGGCTGCCCTAAACCACAAGAAGCCGGTGCTGACCACACCTCTATTACTGTTCCCTTCCAGAAGCTCAGGTGAGGCTATGAGGATTTTTAAGCATCTCTTCTACGCTTTGGCAGGGAGTTCGGTTGTGGCTGCTGCCACTCCCAGCTTCTCACAGCTCACCTGTGGCTGGCAGTCCTCAAACCACAGCCAGCCTTGGGGCTTTGCAGGCTGCCAGTCCGGCAGTGTCCCTGTTCCCTGGATGGATGGCTGGTCTTCACAATATGAAATATTTTTCTGATTTTTCATAGTGTAGGGTTACGTTCTCTAATGGAAAGTGATGCAGAGCTACTGAAATCAGCACAAGTGCCAGTAAGTGAAGGCACTCCGAGTTATGTGGGCTTCTGCTCCACAGAACTCTTGCTTGTCCATTCGCTAAAATAGAGGGATTTATATCCCAATGCTCGCATGTTTTCAAACCATAACACTGATTGCAGGTTTCATTTTACGTGTTAAAAAGATTTTTTTTTTAATTCAGTCACTAATACTGAGGAGCTACAGCTGTTTCTGTTTATATACTGAAGAGCAATAATGAAGACAAAGGGCAGCAGGGGTGTGATAGGCATTTCTGGTGTTGACACAACCAGTCTCAGTTATTAGGTCAGTAAACTTCAACAGTAAGTGCTGAAATAAATGCCACTAAAGTCAAAGCATTAACTGGTTTGGTTTGGCAGAAATGGAGTAGTTTATTTAGGTAATTATCATGGCGGCAAAAGGAATAATCTTTCAATTAAAATACAGTTGTGTGCTTATACAACAAGACGCAAATACTTTTAAATGTAAACCACGCAGCTTTTTCAGATAAGGTACAGAATGTAGATATTGGCCGGAGCAGGGAGCTGCGTTGGACCCGCTGGCCAGCAGTCTGTTCTGTGCAGCTCAGCCTGGGTCAAAGCGTGTGATTTCATTTCTTGCAAATACGATGTGCTGTTTTCCAGCATCCATATATCAAACTGGTGTTATTCTGCTGACAGTAGAGGATACATTAGCTGTAGCTAATGCCTTTCTTGGGTAAAGTCTGTAACAGAAACGATTTCTCAGCTGGCGATGAACGTGAAAGCTCTGAAATCCATTCTTTTGCCCTGAAAAGTGACCATAAGTGCTCTGTATTGCAGACCTATAACTCCTTCTGTTCTGTTAATGTTTCAATTCTGCCACTGGTGCAAGAAAAGCTGTCCAAGCAAAAGCTCATCTCAGCCCTGCAACGAACCAACACGCCGCTCCCACCATGCTCACAGTAAGGACTTGGGGCGGCTGCGCAGGGCGCCGGCTCTGCAGAGGAAAACAAGCGAGCCTTTCATCGCTTTGCTGGTAGCTCGTTCCACACAGCTCAGCGCTGTGGGTGCCTTAAGCTGGGTGCAGCCCTCAGCTCTGACCCACGGTGTGGTTGCTGGGGGCCGCGCTTGGCTCAGCGCTGCACTCCTGACATTATCGACCCGTGTTAAGGGCTGCCTGATGGACTGAGCCTGCACACCCAGGCACCGTGACCTTGGACTCACAGAAACATCACATGAAAATGCTCAAGTTGCAGTTTTGGTCTATTTGTTCTTCTGTTAACAGCTTTAACAACTATTGATCAAAACACTGAACAAAATCTCCAAGTGCTGTTTCCATCGGGCGGGTTTGAATCAGCAGCGCCGTTCCTCCCCAGCCCAGTGCCTGCCGGGCTCAGACGCAGGGCACACTGCCCCAGCTGCACCCAGCCCTGCGCCCAGCCCACTGCCTGCCCCCGCTGCACAGCAAGGCCTCTTGTGCTCACACCTGCACAGCAGCACTGAGCAATAGGCCTGTGGCAGTGCTGTGTAACCAAAACACGGAATCAGAAGTAGTGAATGCTGAAGACAAAGACTTCGTAGGGCGAAACCCATAGCGGTGTGGGCTTGGTATTTTTGAAATGCAAAAAGTTACTGAGCTTCTCTGCATGGCTGCTCTGACACCAGCCCAGGCACAGCCCTGCTGCCCTGCTCTGGGAAGGCCATGGGAGTCAGTGCTCGGGCCCCTTCCTTCTCCTCCTCGTTATTTGGATAAGAAATTAATTACAGCAAGATAATTTACTGAATCTCTTAAAACTAAACAACTTTGTTAAGACATCTAATGCTTCATCTTAATTGGTGTTGTGAAGGTTATCGTATGCTATATCTTTTCTTGTTTAAATAAATTATAAGAATTAAATATTCATGAAGTTCCGTTGTTTGGTTAGTACATTTGCTTCCTGTAGTATCATTCATTCAACAATTTTGTACAAATATATGTCTTTGTTTTAATTGCCATAACATAATTTACAGATTTCCTCCCATATGGCTGATTGCAATAGCACATACAGCAAAATATCAGCCGGCAACATTTGCTTAATAAATTGTGTCTCTGAGCAGGAAAAGCTGTATTGTTCCAGTAATTCATGCTCTCTAAGCTTTTATGATGGGATCCTGTCACAGTTTGCAGTCAGTGCCCAACGCCGCCCCCATGGCACAGCACTGCCAGTGCCCACACCCAGCACCTGGGGGTGGAGGCAGTGCCTCTAGGAGCCCCCACCTGCCCTCAGCCATCCTGTGAGTGCCCGGAGATGTTTGCTCTTAGCTCAGCAAGGATCGGCCCTGAAAGTGCTTTCAGCATTTGTCAGGAGTGCAGAAATGATACCATCTGGTTCCTGTATTTGCTCACAGTCAGTTTATTTCAGACCCAGTTTGCTCAGTTTTCTGAGTCAAGCGAGGTGCCTCTCCTGAACACAGCACTGAGAGGGCTTGGCTGTCCTCAGTGGGCAAACCAGCAGGCAGTGGGAGTGGGGATGTGGCTCAGCTCAGCTCAGGTTGACTCTGTCCCTGCTCAGTGAGGGGCTGCTTTGGGGACAGCCCTGGGCATTGCCCGCCTCGCTCAAGCTGAACTGCAACAGAGATCACAGAACCACAGAATGGCCCGGGTTGGAAGGGACCTTGAGGATGATGAAGCTCCAACCCCCCGCCAATGCAGGGCCACCAACCTCCACATTTCAGAGCAGCCCAGGCTGCCCAGGGCCCCATCCAACCTGGCCTTGAACACCTCCCGGGATGGACAGGGCACCCACAGCCTCTCTGGGCAGCTGTTCCAGCACCTCACCACTCTCATAGGAAAGAACTTCCCCCTGACATCCAACTGAAATCTTCCCTCCTTCAACTTAAAGCCATTTCCCCTCATCCTGCTGTTCTCTCCCCTTTCCAAGAGCTGACTCCCCTCCTGTTTGCAGGCTCCCTTTAGGTACTGAAAGGCTGCAATGATTCACCCCACAGCCTTCTTTTCTCCAGGCTGAACAAGCCCAGCTCCCTCAGCCTGTCTTTGTAGGGGAGGTGCTGCAGTGCTCTGATAATTTCATGGCCCTCCTCTGGACACTCTCCAACAGCTAAAGAGATGTTGTGGTGCAGCTCTGCCCTTCCTTCAGCCCAGAAGCAGTACAACAGCATGAGCACAGGTCTGGACCGCAGACAGGGGCTGTCCTGCTCTGCTGCCATTTGCCCTTAGGCACTGCTATAGTCAATGCATGTAACCCACTTCCACTACTGATAAATGCAGTGGGGAAAATGAGCCTTTTTTTTGCACTGATGTTTTTTTCTCTCATTCAGCACTTGCATGCACATCGCTTTAGCAGAAGAACCAAGCCAGCACTAGCTCTTTTCTCAGGCTAACGAGGGCTGACGAGCGGCATCGCAGCGCCCTGAGCTCCACGTGCTCCTGCCCTGGGCTCTGGGCTGTGCACTGAGCCTGAGTTGCCGTGGCAGAGGAGCGCTGGGAGCCGGGATGCTGGTCTGCGCGCACAGCCCGGCATGACATGGAGGCGTTCCCATGTGCTGCAATGGCTGCGCACGGCTCCGCTCTGGCGGGGGCTGCGATGGGCTGTAATGAGGGCAGGATGCAGCGTAGCCTTAATGTGACCTGAAATAACCAGAAACAAACTGCATTTGTGACAGCTCTGCTGTCATGAACATCCCGTTCCGAGAATGTGGATAGCGAAATGAATGTGTACGGAAGCTGTGTAGGACTGGAATTGGAATGTCCGTGTGTGTGCATAAGTGCATAGCGTCTTCACAACTTCTCTGAGGCTTAAGCTATCTCTCATGCAGTCAGGTTTAATAATACAGATGTGTTCTTTGTGCTCAGCTCATGTTAATGATATGTATTGACTTCTGCATATTGTAAATTGTGCATGAAATGACCATTTTCTGTCTACTAGAAATGTTCCTGTGCAATTATTGCTTTGTTACACAGTCTGAAAAGTGAGTTTTAAAACTATTCCTTTTCACTCATTAGTGAAGTAGTGGATCCTCATTGAGAAGTACATTCCTGGGTGAACTTAACGGTGTTTTCTTCATGGCAGAGCCTGAAGAGCGCATCTTTGAGCTTCAGCACTTCTTCATGTGCTCACATGCAGCAAAGGGCAGAGCTGAGCCCTCCTGAGCACCCCCAGCCCCTTGCATGGCTGCAGCTGGGGCAGCTGCGTAGAGCAGTGGGGCTGTGCTCCTCGCCATGTCTGTGCAGCACTGCTGGCTGGGCTCGAGCTATTGCAGCATTTATGAGAGCGCCACAGTTCTGTATTTCTCCAGCCTGTCCTGTGCCTTTGTGTATATTTTATTGCCCCAAAGGTACAGATTTACACGATCTGAGAAGTGGATGTCATGCAAATTGTGGTGCATAATTCTCACCACCTCTTGGTACTACACGTGCTGATGAATGCAATTTATCTGTGGGAAGAAAGAGAAATTTTTCACATGACAGGTCTTTCTCTTCTTCTGTTTTGCTCATTGCTTTGGAATTAGATGTGACAGCTTTGTGTTTATGTAGCATCGTTTGTTCTGCCATTCTAATACCGCACCAGCAGAAGGTTAGCCCTCCTCCCACTGGGCTCTGGGCTTTCCTCCTCCTGTGCCCCTTCGCACTGCACATCTCCCACAGCACACACACGTTTCTTCAAGGAGAACAGAGCTCAATCAGAAGACTGAAGATGTGCATTAACCACTTACGTAACAAGGACACGTTGCATTACAGAATGGCAGAGCGTTCCTGCAATCAACGTCTCATTCCAGCATTAAAATGTTAATGCAGCAAAGATCAGTTCAGAAACAAGTTTATGTTGAATGCAAACTCAGAAATCCATCGTGGCAGCCTTCCTGTGCTGGTAGGAGAAGCCCCCGAGGGCAGCGTGCTGTGGCAGTGACTCATGGCTGCCTGCCGCCGCCGCACGGAGCTTCGCACACCACACAGTCATTGGGGATGGCAGTGGGGGGGACGCTCATCCCATGCCCCCTCCTGCTCTCTGCCCTGGATGTGCGCCCTGAGCCACCTGCAGACCCCATCCAGCAAAGGATTGGGCCGGTCCTAATCTTTAAAACTCAAAAAATTACTACCATTTAATAGAAGAGGGCACAGGGAGGTGAGGGGTGTTTTCCCAAAGCGCACTCATGAATCTAGATGTGAGCAGACAAACTGCTCACTGGCTTTTGCTTCTTTCTCCCAGTATTTTCAGGGCAGTTTATGTTTTCAGTGAATTTACTCCTGGAGCTATTTTTCTCCAAGGCACTGGAAACAGCAGCGCAAACACCAGTAAGAAGCAGAATGAGCCGGATGCATTTTGAGAAGCAGAAATGAAGAACAGAGGGATATAGGAGTGATATGGTGGAAAGGAGTGCAATAGAGCCTTGTATTTGCTGAATTATGGTGTCTCTAAGGGTGAGGCAATAGGTTTCCTATCCAGCCTGGGAGGGATTTCCATAACATATCTGAGCCTCCTTTGGTTTCTGGTCATTGAACAGCTTCAAACTGAAACCTAACAGAATGGGACCAGATGGGGCTATAGCCTCACTCCGTGGCAGTTAAAGGGTCGTTTCATTGAGCTCCCCCCTTGCCAGTGGAAAGTCATTCCTCTTTCTCATCCCCTGCTGAGCCTTTAGCTTCTCTATGTCATTGTGTTCCACCACACTGTACAGTGCCGAATCCTAAAACTTCCCTATGGGACTGGGACTGTGAGTGTGCCCAAATACAGCAGTGCGGTTGCCACCAGCTGCAGGATGGTGCTGGGCTGCAAGGATCCTCTCTGTGCTGCATGGACCGCGGCTGTGTGCTTCCACTGGGACAGGCACTGCCAGCACCCATGGGGGGATTGCAGCAGCTCAACAGATCCCCAGCTGATTAGACAGCAATCACATTCTTACCAGAAAATGTACTCATTTTCATTGTGATAGTCTGAAGTTTGGCTCAGGAGCACCCGCTCCATGCATGCAGAGCAGCACTGAGCTTTGAGCTGTTCTATGGGAAGTGCAGCTGTGCACCGTGGCTGGGCAGGGCTGTGGCTGCCCAGGGAGCACAGGGATGCTGCAGCTGAGCAGAACGGCTGGACCCAGAGAGGAGCCTCCATGGGCTCATATAAGAGCCAGCCACGGTAAGGAAAAGCTCTTGGGCCTGGACTGCTTTCTGAGGAGGTGTTCTGTGCAGTCTGAGAGCCCTTTCCAGTGGGGTGAGCACAATTCTTTCTCTTTCTGCATGTGGCTGTTGGCCTACCTGTGAATACTTTGCTTGGGGTTGCCAAGATCCTTTCAGAAGCGATTTAGCTGCTTCTGCAGCAGAACAAAGGCCGTGGTTTTTGTCCCCACTTGCTGGATAATAAAGAGAAACAAAAGCAGCCTGTTCTCTGCTGGGTGAAGTACTGAGAACGGAGTACAACAGCTTTTCTAGCTTTCTTTTTGTTTCATCGTGGTAAACATAATAATGAGCTGAAAAAAACAATGTAGGCTGTGTTGGTAACAAAAGCTGGGGTTCGGCTACATGGTCTCTAGATCTCCCTTCCAACCCCTACGGTCACACGGTGGGACGCTGCAGCAGGAGGCAGGGATGGGGCTGCAAGGTTCTGGCACCGCATGGGCTGGGCTGAAGCAGTGGCGGTGCTGGGGTGGGAGGTGCTGCAGTGCAGGATAGGGAGAGAAAACTCAAAGCTTAGAGCTGATAAGAATTTAAAGCTTAATCTGATAATTAATCCCAGTAACTGATATCTGTTACAGAAAAGAGCCTTTTGAATTCGTCCTATCCTAGAACTCACATGGACTTGTCCACAGTCCTTAAATAACTCTCCAGCTATGTTTGTGTGCCATTTTAGCTTAGTATGTTTCATTTTTTCTCACTTTCTTAAGGATTCTATTTCGGAGTGGCTCTCTCACATATTTCATTAAAAGCATGTTCTGTTAATATCGTTTTAAAGTGATTAGAATTTTAAATGCACATTTAAAGAGAACCCAAAGAGATTAAATGCGTGTTAACAGAATTTATACAGTCTACTAGCAACTTTGTGCCATGTTTGTAAAATTCATGAAGCAATGTCTTTAATTATATATGCTGATGAAATCTGGGATTGAGGGTCTACCAGTGAATTGTTGTTTAGTTTAAGGTTGAACCACACATACATCTTTTTATCATCTGATAGAAGACATTGACCAATGCTGTCAGAGCCTTGCAGATCCATTTATCACCAAGGAACTGACCATGTATTGAAGGTAAGCTAGGTCTGTTCTCTAATGTGCTCACATTCCATAGTAACAGGTCCTGTCTGAGCACAGCAGCGCTGCAGGGCAGGCACAGGCAGTGGGCACGCGATGGCTGTGCTGGTGGCAGTCCTGCAGTGCTGTAGGTGCTCACCTGCACTGCCTACAGCATTTGCCTTCAAGGGCCTCAAAGTAGTGCAAAAATAAAGGCCCAGTACTGGGAAGGAAGTGATGTAATTTGGCCCCAATGCATTTTTCCTGGGACCTTGAGGCAGCACTTCAACTCCCTGCAAACCTTTGTAGCTTGTGACCTGATGCTTCTTTTCCTTAAAGATCTCTCTCCTGCTATGCAATTCCAAGTTCTCAACTCTCAGTTTTAACCTCCATCTAAATTTAGGAGGAAATTAAATACTGATGCTCTAACAGGAGAAGGGACAGGTGTCCAGCTGAGAGCCTAATAACACACTGCTGCATGAAATCAGTCTCTCACACAATAATTACCATTTGGAGCAGACCAGATGCCTCTGTTACGTGATCACGTGCCTGCACAGCTCTGCTGTAATTACACAGCAAGTCATGCACCTTCAGCCCGATGGCTGGTGGCAAGCTGCTGTGCTGGGGGACCCAAGTGTGGGAGCTATCCCTCAGCAGTCAGGTATGTGATGGAAATGCCATGTTAAGATTTCTAAATGCTTGAGATGGTTGCCCTACGTGTTCCAGCTGTGCCTGGGTTGTTTTCTAGGCACTGCTCCTGCCCTTCTGTGTCTGGTGGCTCCCCTCCCACAGAGGGTGGCAGTGCTTTGGGCGGGAGGCAGTGACTTCCTCCACCTCTGCATGATGGACTGAGGGGAGGATCCAGCCGGGGCCTGGGGGGCAGATTTTGTGCCATTTCTCCTGGTAACACAACGGGGTGGATTTCCGTCTATACTGCTGTGAAAACAAGCTTAGTTGATTGATGTTTGCTTGACAATGGAGAGATGTGAAGTTAGTCACTTCAGTTCTAACTTTTTTCCCTTTTTTTTTATATCTTTGATGTTTTCTTGTGAGAGTACACTTGCTCTCTGTGAGCCATGCATTTCGGGCTTCCTACTGTGGGTGGTTTAATGCTGGTTTCATAGCCACTATGTGTTCTCTTGAGCGTGATTCACAGTGCTTGTGCTGGTGTGATCTGGAAGTGATCCAGTATAGAATTGCACTGGAGAATGGGACTTCATCAAAATGCATCACAGGAATGTGCTAGCTTCAAAAACTTTAATCAGAGAAGGGACCTTAGAGCCAGAAGGTATTTTCTGTTGGGAAGGGGTACTGGTGAATGCAGGTACATTTTCAATGCAGAAGCTGTTTTGATGTTTGTTTCCTACTTGGCAAAGCTGGTGTTTGAAGAGAGATGTGATTTTTTCTTTTTCCCCTCAGGCTCTGGGCTGCCCGGCTCCCAGCACAGCTGTGGGTTCCATCTGTGGGAGTCCCACACAGGGCTTGGTTTGCCACGCATCGCAGCAGTGCCACATCTCACCCTTCCTGGCAGGGGCTGTCTTGGTATCAAACAGGGCTTTAAAAACTGGAATAAAGCCCACTGTTCTCAGTGGCATATGTGAAGAGCTGGGCACGGCCTGTGGAGTAGCAGGCTGCAGGCCGTGGGGCCATGAAGGGTGGCTGTGGGGGGGGTTGGCCCAGGCTCTGTCCCCCAGCATGGCACCGGGGGCTGCCTGGCTGTGGAAATGCTGGGGTGGGAGCAGCCATCCCCTGCCCTGGATCCCGAGTGCTTCTGAGCACCTTGGCGCTGAGTGCAGAGTGCTGGAGCGGTGTGGAGCACGGCGCTCACCTGGCACTGTCTCACACTGCTCATTCACACTCGTTAAAAAACTGGTGGGCTGCTTGGTACCCGAATGCGCAGCCTTTGTGCTTGGCTGCTCCAGAGGTGGGCTGGGATCCCGCCGTGGTTGCTGGGTGCAGCAGGCATTGTCTGCAGCTGGGGAGGAACGTGGCTGCTGTTACAGCACCCTGATGGAGCCCTGCACCAACCCTGCTGGTCGGTGCTGTGGGTGCAGATGCACAGCAGCTTCTCTGCGGCATCGTGCCACCTCCTCGCAGCAGCACCTGTGCCAATCTGCGCTGCCTTTACCTTCCTCCCTGTCACCACCAGGAGGGGTGCAGCAGGCATTCCAGGGCGGCTCTGCAGATCTCCCGGGAGCCTTGCTGCACCACGTCAGGTATTACACCTGCTGAAATGGCTGAGGCCCTCAGTTGTGTTTATCAGGCTCTTGTTCTTTATTTCTTTCTGCTAGCTGTCAGGAAGTTTGACTCCTGAGCTGTGAAGAGCCAGCTTGTTCTTCCCCACTTTATTTTGATCCTTTTGAAACACTCAGGTGCTGACCCATAGTAGATGCTGAACTTCAGACATGGCAGCTGCACTGAAATACAGGTTACTGTTTATATCTTTACAGAAGGATCACAGAATCCCATTCAGCTGAAGTGAGATCTGTCTGTGCAAGAACAAATGTGAGTTCAGGGGCAAAACTCAACTCCAGTGACTTAAAATAAAACAGAAACAAAGCACTTTGAGAAACCCGAGAGAGGTCCCTCAAACACTTGTGCTGCTATTCAATCTATGCACAACAAACTGTGGTTATTTCTTGCTGTATGATAAACAAACTGCCACTATTTCTTGCTGTGCCATGGTCCTCTATTCAGGATCCTACTCCAGCATTCATCAGTTTGGTTTCAGGCAGTGCTATGCAGCTTCGCGTTGTGTTGAAGTAGCACAGCACTGGCAAACTGGAACACAGATCAACTGAAAATATCAATAATAATCCCCTAAATTGTTCGGGAGTTTTCTGGGATGCTTTTTTTGTGCTTGCCCAGATTCATGTTAAACACATCCAGAAATGTCTTGTGTGATTTTTTTTTGGTCAGTTGATACACAAGTACAGCAAAGAGATGGAGGTGCCTACTGCCTTATGTAGCACAGAAATTCAGTATCTAGAAAAATTGCCTGGGAAGTAGGCAGAGCTGTAAGGCCAGTCAACGTTGTGCTGCACTTTAAGCAAGGTCTAATGAAGTGAACCTTTGAAGAGGAATTCGTTGAGATAAGTCAGTGGGAAGAATAGCTCCCCTGGGGGTGGATTGCAAGTGCATAAGTGTGGACATGAACACTTCTTTATTATAAAGGTATGTATGTAAAATTGAGAGCTATTTTTATTTCTTGACTCTCTACTCTTGAAGTTGAACCTCCAGCGGATGTCCTAATCCTCTCTGTCACGTCATTGCCAGCTGGTAGTATTGCTTTCTTCGAGCCTTTGTACAGCAGTAACTACTGCAGCATTAACACTACCTTCAGCTGCCTGTGCCTGGGGACAGCACCTTGTGGTCACCACTGCCATGGCATTGTTTCCTATGGTGCACCTCCGTGTCCCCCAGTGCATGGCAGTGCTTTCCCTGAGATGCTTTTGCCAGCCCAGGCTTCCAGTGTGGCCATGTTCTGTGCATACGGGGGAGGTGCCTTGGCCATCGCTGGCACTTTGCTGGAGCAGCAGGGAGGTACCCACAGGACAACATTCATCCTTCTGACTGGAAGGAGAGCACAAACCCCTTGGTTCCATCATTCTTCCACTCCCCGCTTCTTCCTTTCCATTTATGGAGCCTGCATCATTGTACCCCACATCCCTGTAGAGCTGTAGCCACCTTCCTTTCTCTTCTGGACACAGAAACAACTTGTGGGAAAAGTGTGTGGATGGCTTTAGTCACGTACAATCGTTTTATCTGTTGGTTTAGAAGATGTCTAGCTGTTAATGTTTGTCTGCATACTGCTGTCAGTGCTTGTGCCATCTCACCCTGCTGCAGCCAGGCCACAGGCCAGCAGGAAGCTGCGCTGAGGGCAGTCCAGCCATGACTGCATACTTTGGGCATGCTGGAGTCTTGTGAATGCATCCCATAGGCAAGCCATGGCAAAGCCTCCAGGACATGACTACTGGAAGTCTTCTGGATGTGGATAGGAGTGACCAACAAATGCCTTTCCTGGAGGCAGTTGGGGTCCTTTGTTGACTTCAGCAGAGCCACGGCATTTACATCGGCTGGGATTTGGCTCATTGGCTCAATTGGGACACTTCTAGTCTGTGTCACTGGAAGATATGGATTGTATTTGTTCATTTCCTTAAAAGCACAGGGATGGGGAAAAAAAAACCAAAAAAAAACAAAACCAACTTGGACTCAGTTAAGAAAATAAATTTCTGTTGATGTGGCTTGAAATTTTCACCAGTGTAATCATTGCAAACGTTATCGATGGTGCTGACTGCACTGGTGAGAATTTCAAGTTTCCTCAACAGGATGTTCCAGTAAGTACCTTCCCTGCTATCCTTGCACGTCCCTTTCAGCAGTAGCACCTCATTTTGTGAGTAATGCAAACATAATCTCCCTCCTGTTTACGAAAAGAGAAAAAGATTGTTTCAGCATAATGTAATTAAAAATGAAACACAAATCAGATAAGCTCATAGCTAGAGGGGCTTTATTTCTGCAGAATTATCCTCTGCTATTTCATAAAACTAAAGGGCGGAAAATGTATCAAGTGCTTTCTAATACCATCAAAAATTTGACCAGTTTAATTGACATTTTTTAATAGGATTAATTTAGTACTTGAGAGAGAGAAGGGATTGACAGGATTGGAAACTGAAGGCTGTAGTCTGTAATATGAGTAAATGTCATCAGAAACAGCAGTGGGCTTCAAATGTCCTGCTGCTCGCTTTTAACATGTCCTGAACAGGCTCTTGAGACAATAATTCAGCTCAATCTCATTTTGTCTTGGACCTGTATGAAATGGAGAGTGACAATCATTACAAATTTTGCTGAGCTTGGGATAGTTTGGGACTAAGAAACCCGGTGTAATATTAAAAGTGCTGAGGCCATCACATTCACTTGAGTGATCTGAAGAGCATAGAGGTGAAAGTCCAGCATCCAAGGAGAAGCTCATTCAGAAGGCAAGATGGATTATTTTACTTCCTGCACAGATGACCATTTCCTGAACCAATGCTTGCAATTTAAATGCCATACCAAGGACATCCTTTGGTTTTAGGCGAGGACTATTTGCTATGAATTATGAGGTTATGGCTTATTTGTGCTACAGATCAAATAACATACTTGTATTTCCATCAGAATTTAAACAGGCATGAAGATACAGGAGAGGTAAGAAAATCAGGTGTTTTTTTCCCTTTTCTTTTCCTCTTCTAGACCATGAGGTATATCTGAAATGTTGTACAACCTTAAATGTTCCTTAAAGTTCACTGTAGATGGAATAAATGATCCATCCCTTAGCAGGTCACCCTATCTGTGCTTACACATAACTACATTAGGTTTCTCTTCCCGAGTGCAGAAGGCATTCTGGCTGGCCTTTGTTTGCAGACAGCGGCCAGCCCACCCTCCCCTGTGACACCGGTGGCCGACGGAGAGCAGCAGTTGTCCCGCCGCAGGGAGCTGGGCGCTGCGCTGTGGGGTGGCAGCAGGCTTGGCAGAGCTGCCACTGCGCAGGTGGGAGCAACGGCCTGGGGGGAGCGGGGGGAGCGGGGCTGTGGAGCACCGGGTGAGCGGTGATGTGGGGCTGGGCGCAGCTGGGGCTGTCTGCACCCCCCGGGGCAGCCCGTGGCAACGCGTGACTCTCCACCCGCTTGCGCCTGCAGGTGGTCGCTGTGTGTTTGGGGCACACGTGGCCGAGGAGATCCACGTGAGCTGTGGGCAGGGAGGGACAGAGAGAAAAGGCAGAAGCGTTCAGCGGCTCGGCAGTGTCCTAGCAAGCGCAGATAGGCAACGGTCAGGGAATGCAAGTGTGCCTTCAGAGTCATTCACATACGCAGGCAAAGGGCTGCATTTATCCGATAATGCACTTGAAGTGCACAATTCAAGTGGTGATCCTGAAAGTGCTCGATGAAGTACACTGAAACACTGAAAAACTGTTCTTAAGCGGCTTCTGGGGACGCTGCTTTTAAAGTGCGGATTTCATTTCTTTTGTGCGGGGTTTCGGGTCACTGCTCCTTTGTTCCACTTCTCTGAGCCCTTGTTGGAAGGCTGCCATTTCTCATCCTGCTTTGATGATTTCCAGCTCCATTTGAGGAGCTGCTCTCTGCAGATCGTGTAATGAGGAGGATTTCCTCATGCGGGAAGGGTTTCCATCCTTCTCTTTAAGTACTGGGGTGGTGTTTTCTTCACTGAACAGTGACTGTTTAATAGTTTTGTTTCTTTAATTAGTAGTGATAAACTCTCCCTCTGTTGCTCTTGTGTGCAGTGACAGTTGATGGCATCTGTCCTGCAGAAAGAAAAAAGACAAATACTGGCAATGGATTCTGTGGGAAGTGAATCTCGCTGAGGATGGTCCATCTTGCACCACATCCTGCTCGGCTCATTCTGAGATGCTTTCCTCAGTGCTTTCCCAATGCTGCAGCTGGACTGAGCTTTGCAAGATCTGCTGTTAGGAGTGGAGAGTCAGAAGGTTGCATGGATCTCAAGGAAGAAACGAAGCTGGGGGTACCCAGAGTGTTTGAAGGGATACTTTAATTTCTCTGTGCCATTTGAAAAGGAAGGAAGATGGAGAGAGGGGAAAGATGGAAAGGGGGAAAGAGAAAATGCTCAGCTGAGGCTGGATGGCTGCAGGCCTGGTGCAGCTCCTCTGGCCTTCATCTTGGTGGGGTTTTCTACTCTGAAATGATGCTTCTCTGAAAGGCAAACGGTAGCAATTAAACTGAAGTGCAAGCTCTCTTAATCTTTATTTTGTGTGGGTAAAGCCTGTCTAAAATCAGTCTATTTAGTATTCTTTCAGTTGGAAGCCATGTTTTTATAGTCCAGAATGCAAATTCATTCCTCACCGTCATATTCTGATGAAGAGGTGATAGGACATACTGAGCTACACGCTATGCGTATTCCAAGGAGAACGACCAAATCTGTATGCAAAGATGTTTCCGGTATGCCTGTACTCAGTTTCACTGCCTGTCACAGTCTGAAAGGAAATAAGTATTTTTTATCTTATTGGTGGGCAATGGCCATCCATCATGCTGCAGGCATGGTGCTGCTAACGGGACCAAAGGGGAGAGGTGAGCAGATGTGCTGCAGGAGTGCGCTTGCAGCTTTTATCCTCAGACATTCACTGCAGAGCTGTTATTGCAGAACGCATTACTGGCCCTGTGACATACGGCTCGTGGTAACGCGCTGGTGGGCGCGATGATGATGTCAGAAAGAGGTCTCCAGCTTGGGCCCAATGAGTCTGACACGTGGAAAGGACTAAAGCCAACACTTCATTTCCTTCCCCGGTGTTGATTTTCCACAAATCTTTGAACAAAGCTGGAGTTTGGCCATGGTTGCAGTTTTATTCCGACTGCTGTTTCCCAAATTGCATTGGTTATGTTGGATGTGATGCTTCCTTTTGCTTTCAAGAAGACTACTTAGTAAATTATGTGATGTTACCCTTTTGCTTTGCCTTAAGTAAAATTAAAAATACTACAGAGATAAGTGTCATTTCAGAATCTGAATGGTATTTCAGTTTTCTGCTTCATTTCTGTCCTATTTTGCCAGGTCGGGATTTCTGCCCAGTGTCAGACCACTGCTCTTCGGAATAGCAGCAGATTTTGATGACTTTGTGTCCATTGTCTCTTATTTTTTTCGTATCTCCTTCCACCCTCCCATTCTTTTCTCCTTTTCTTTTTAGTCTCACTTTAGATGAACACCTTCTTTTCCAGATTTAATTCTACAGCTAAATAGAGTACGTGTGTACAGGTACATACATACTTCTGTTAAAAACTGTAGAAGGGAGGTTGCTGAATTGTCATAAAACTGAAGCCATCAGTAAATGGTTGTAGTTTTCAGTTTTCAACCTCTTCTTGAAAGGCTCTGTGCATACAGCAGCTTCGGAATGGTTTTAAGCCCATTTTCCTCTTGAGGGTCAACACCATCAGTTCGCTTTTATGACTTTTTCATACTTTATATATAGAACTACTTCAAGTGTTCTGCCCCATTCAGGTTCTTCCAACACAATAAAGCACAAAATTGGGACTGGAACACTCCTTACTGTATATTCACTGTATTTTCCTTTTTCCTTCTATTTTTCACTCTTAGCTTTTTTATTTTGTTGTCGTTCATTTGTTTTAAATCTAATGGAGAATAAAGATTTCTGCATGATGCAGAAGATCTCAGCCACCTGGAGAGACCTTCCTAGGCCTCTGAAATGATATCGCAGTGAGGTAGCATGTTCTTAGAGATGAGAATGACCCGCTTTCCTGTGCTTTTACAGCTCTGGGGAGCTCCATGCAGCAAGCAGTGACCCTTCCTGGTCCCTTCCCCTCACTTCAGTGAGCATTCCTTTCATCCTGGGACAAGATCTTCTGACTCCTGCAGAGTTGTGGGTAGGGAGGAAGAGCAAGCAAGGAGTCTGAAGCTACTGGGTGTCTGCATCCAACCTTCCATCCCATGGGGTTGGTCTCACTGGTGACAGGACGAGGGGAAATGGCCTCAATGTGCCAGGGTAAGTTTAAGTTGGATAGCAGGAAAGGGTTCTTTACAGAATCCTCTTTACAGAAAGCGTTGTTAAGCACTGCAATGGGCTGCCCAGGGAGGTGGTTGAGTCACCTTCCCTGGATGTGTTTAAAAACCATTTGGATGTGGTGCTCAGGGCTGTGATTTAGCAGAGGGCTGTTAGAGTTGGGGTAGGATGGGTGGGTTGTGTTGGACTCGATGATCTTGAAGGTGTTTTCTGACCTGAGCAATTCTGTGATTCTATGCTGAGCAGGCAGCAGCGAGATGTGCCAGCATGCATCGGGTGCCAGGGTGCTGAGGGAGGTAAGGGAGCTCTGCTGGGAGGAGGATGCCTGGTTGGTGTGAGCCCTGGGAAGCTGGCAGCAAAAACCTTCATGTTCCTGAGCAGGGAGGAAGGAATGAAGGAAGGTAATCAGATTTATCTGGCTCATTTACTACAATGTGCTGTAGCTGCTGGAAACCAGGGGTAGGTATTAAGTGTATCTTGATAACATCTCTACTAATGACAATAAGTGATGTCCAAAAGTGAAGAAAGATGTCACAGCCATTAATAGGACTATTCAGTATTTCTTACAAATAATAATGAATATTTTGGGTTTTTTTCCTCTTTTGATTCACTAGGCTGCCTAGAATGAGTGAATAGTGATTTATTTTCTAGAAGTCAGTGTTGTAATTGCATATTTGAGATGGGAATTGGCAAAAGAGGACTGTGGTCTGTTAGCTCTAAAAGAAATACACTCTTTTCCACAGTTACCGTTGTGATAATCCATCACTGATTACCTGATGATCCATGATCCAAGCTTTCCTTGAATCTGGGAGCCAATTTTGATGCAGCTTTCTCAGCACAAATTTCTTATGTTAACTCCTAATTTCTGATAAAAAATACAGATGCCAGCTTCCTTCTGTGCTGTTTGACTACACCACCCTCCCTTGCACTATCATTCTCATTTTTTTTGAATTTTTTTGTCAAAAATAAGATCTTGATCTCCTACCCCAAGCTGTGCCCAGCTGATGGCCGTTGCCATGCCCAAAGCAGACTCAGCTCCTGGCTCTGGGTGCTCCCCAGCTGGAGGCTGGCAGTGCTGGGTGGAAGGGCTCTGCATGCTGACTGCTGCCGTGCCTCTGTGTTGCTTTCCCTGAAAGCTCATTTCAGGGGCCTTAAGTTTCTTAGGTCTCATTCTCATCTGAAATCAGTTTCCAGGTTATCCTGGAAGCTGTCACTCTCTCAGGTGCTGGTTTCCATCTCAGGAAAGCGTGTTTATCCTCAAAAGCCATTTCGCATGGCTTTAAATTCAGAACTCTCCCAACCTGCCTGTAAGTCTGAAGCCTGGCCTATCTGTGCTGTGATGACTTGTCAACATGCTTTCCAGGCCTGACATCATGCTTTTCAGGCTGTGGAAAGGGAGATGGCTGCTCGCACTCAGCCCTTTCCGTGAAGTCTGTGTGTCCCGGTGCGGCAGGAGGGGCAACAGAGCGGACCGTGGGCCAAGGGCAGAGGGCTTAGCAGTGCCAGCAGGCTGGCTGAGCGCCGTGTGGTGCCAGCAGCAGTGTGGAGCACTGGGGTGTGGCTGCAGTTCTACAATGCTGAGCAGTCCCAGCTCCCTTCGAGGGACTGTGGCATCCCTGCAAGGGAAGGCAGCGTGTAAGTTTGTGTTCGTTCTCGCAGAACTCCAGTTTAACGGGTCTCCTCCATGGGCTGCGTAGCACCTCTCAGCGTCTGGTCAGCTTGCCTTGAGAATCTCTGCTTGCCCCGTGTGCCTGTCATTACCTGGACCCGTGTTCCTGTAATCTTGTCAGCAGCATTTACCATGCCAGAAAAAATCTGTCAACAGCAGAAAAGTAACAGTGGCTTTCTAAGCATACTGCAAATTCTCACTGTTAACCTTTCAGTTCTTGACAGAATTTTGCCAGTTAAATTCCAAGTCAGTGACAGGAACATGGAAATGTGGATTTAGGAAGCTGACAGGATGGAGATGCACCACTCCTGCAGAGTGCTAGTGCCTAACTATGGGGACAGGTGGTTAAAAACAACTGCAGGTGCATGTATTGTGTCCTCATTATCACAGGCTGCTCTGGTTGGTGCCAGTTGTCAAGCAAATAAATACTATTTATTCATCTGAAAAATGTGGCAGTCAGTTTATTATTCATCCTTTGTGTAGCTGAATCTTCCTTGTTTTCAAATATCTACATTTTTCTGAATATTATTTTCCCTGATGTGGGGCACAGGACCATTGTAGGACCAAGTTCTGTGTCAGTGTGTGCATTACTCTGTATACAGAAGTACAGGAAATGAATACATTTGGACTTTTTCTCCCCAGTGGTGCCTCATGCCTTCTCCATCTGGGCTCCATCCCGGCTGGGAGCCGGGGTGCTGTTCCTCCTGCAGGGGCAGGGCTGGCCCTGGGAGGCCCCATCTCCGTGTGCAGGTCAGCTGCCTCAACTCGGGGTTCCCAGCGGGGTAGCAGTGCTGGGGGTGACCCCACCCCAAGTGCTGTCTGCCTGCAGGAGGTGTCCTGCGATGCTGGCACCCCAGCTGGCTGCCTTCTGCCCCAGCTTGGAGCCATTTGCCAGCTGTGTGCCTGTGCCCCTTGTTCTACTGGCTTGTTCTCAATGCAGGTCAGCAGCCCTCTGCCACCCCAGCCAGCGTCACTTCAGGCCGGGCACCAGTCTGACCCAAAGCCCCATCCAGCACCTGCTGAGCCTGGAGGTGCTGACAGTGTTGTTCATCTACCGTCTGCCCACACTGATCTGAAGGCTGTGATTGACAATTACTTGAGAGACCTCACTAAAGATGCTCATCTGCAGTCCTCATTGTGTTAAGAAGACTTCAAAGAGAATATTTTTATTTTAAGAATTTAGAAGCCACCAACTATGGAGAACGGGCAGAGATTTTTATTCGTTATGGCAGATGGGAAAAGCAAGACAAACGCACCCCGTAGGATTTTTGTTAATGTTAGGTATGTCATCAAAGCTCGCAGTGGGTCTGAGGTGTCTGTACTTCTGTTATTGTGTGCAATTGTCCTATTTTAAGAAACACTTCTGTTCCCCCAGCTCTGCCACGTTCTGTGCTCTAGGAAGGGACCTCCTCTCTTCTGCCTGACGGGAACATCAGCAGTGATCTGCTCTTCCAGGAACCCTGTAGCTGAAGAAACCCGATGGAGTGATTGGAACCATTTAAATATTTCAAAATGAGGTACTAAATTTGCTGCTTTCCCCAGGAGACGCCTGGGGAGAATGCCCTGTCCTTGGCTGGCTGGTGACACCCAGCTGGCTGCTTCATTAATCGCAGCGCCGCTGGGCAGGGTCTCGTAAAGCCACTGCTCAGCACTCATCAGTGGGGACTGCATATTTATACTCAGCATTGTGCTGTGCCATTAATTTGCCAGAACACAAACTGAAGTGGTAGTTATTAGCAGTGCCCATTTATTATAGCCATTTTATTTTTCACGTCCTTTAAACATTAATTGCTCTTTTTAATAGGGTAGAGTTGGTTGAACAGATGTGAAATAAATGATATAGGTCTGTTCAGTAAATGCATTTTAACTCTTTTTCTCAATATCCCACCTATGCAAACGCACCATTTAAGATTATTCCGAGTGCTTGATAGACTCCCGTGGCAAAGCGTCACCAGCGGTTATCACTGACTTTAAAATCAATCAGTGTTGTGATGTTCTGGCTCGGGGTGGTTCAGCAGTGGGTCAGCTGTGCTGGGAGGCACAGGGAGAGAAATGCCCCTCACTGCAGCTCATACACGGCCATGTTGCACGGGGCAGGAAGCCCCCACTGAGGACTCTGTGGGACGGAAACCTCTGTTTGCATCTGTGTTGAAGGGTATCGTGGGTAGTGACATTCGGTTGGTCGGACTTCTGAAGCTTACATGGCAGTAAATAATTTAATTCCCTTAATGCACTTGTATTACTTAATGGGAAAAAAGTAGGTAACCAACCGCTTGGATAGCAGCTCACCATCCCTGGTAACGTTCAGTAATTACAAATGTGATATCTGGAAAAATTCTCAGAGCATTCATTGCAAACAACCCTCAGTGACAAAATTGATGGTTGTGGTTATGGCCTAAATCCTTAATTTCTGCATTTACTCACTTCTTGGCTGAATTGCTCTCCACTGTGTGTGTGTGTGTGTGTGGGGGGGGTGCTACCCAAAATTTACCATCATGTGTCTTTCCAAGAAAGCACAAAAGAAAACGCTGAGTTGGGTTCTGAAAGTGTCTGCTTTTATCCTTTGTGAGTCAGGGAGCTTTTGACCATTTGATGCTGTTATGTACAAATGCTTGGGTCACTGTGTCCTTGTGGGTGATGCAGGAGTGTCAGTGTGCTCCCGGAGCAGGGCTGTCTTTGTAGATGCACACAGGAATTGACCTACTCAGGGCCTTGTAAACGGAGTCCAGTCCCAAGAGCAAAGCCTCAAAGACTCCAGCATTCCTCCATAACCAATTTCAGACTCTGGGGGATGAGAAAATAACCGTGTAGGCAACAGATTACCAAGCAATTATTTCTAATTGTTTCTATTTCTGCCTGCCTAGAAAACCAGGAAACAGGATTTACTTATGAACAATTGCTTTAATAAAGTCAAATGAAGTTTCACCTTGTTGGAAGATGGGAAGAGAGCAGAACTGGGAAATCAGAGAAGTGCTGTTCTGAAATGCTTGACCTTGATGAGTTTCTAAAGCCATAAGGCATCTCAATTTCAAACACCACTGATTCTTCACACACTCATTCTGCTTGGAGCTCGTGCATTCACAGGCAAGGTTGTACATGCATTCAGAGAATCACAGGATCATGGAATGGTTTGAGTTGGAAGGAAGCTTTGAAGGTTGTCAGGTCCCACTCCCTGCAATGAATGCTGCAGCTCCCAGCTCCACCAGGTGCTCAGAGCCCCATCCTCTGGCCATGGGTGTCTGCAGGGATGGGGCATCTGCCACCTTTTCGGGCAACATGTGCCAGTGCTTCATTGCCCTTACTGTGAACTTCTTTCCTTTCATCCAGCCTCCTGGAGTTGCACACTGAATTAGCATTCCTTTGGTACGTGCTGGGGGATGGTGTTTGGGTGTTCAGCAGGAGGGGTGCTGGGTGCAGTGGACGGTGCAGTGAACACCCTGCCTCTGTGCTTTGTTTCTTTGGTGCAGCTCAGGAGGTGCTGCCATCTCCTTCCAGCTGGTCAGGGGGCTGGGGGTCACAGGGCTGCAGGTGGGAAGGAGGGCTGTGAGGAGTCCTGTGTGCTCCTGGGGCTCTCCTCAGAGATGCAGGGCCCAAGGTCCATCACACTTCCTGGCCTGCTGGAGCACAGCTCAGGCTTTGGTCATCAGAGGCAAAGAAATGCCTTCCTCCCCTCCCCTCCTCCTCCTGTGCTGATGTAGCATCCAGCTACTGGAGCCCTGTGTGGGGACCTGCCCTGCAGATTCTGTACTCCTCCTGCTTGGAGCTGGGGAGTGTTTGCAGCCCCAGACACCTGCAGGCCCCCTGGTACCAGATTCTTAATGCACAGATGAGCCTTCCACAGTGTAATTACCTTTCCCTCTGCTTCTTTGGGTATCAAGCAGAGAGGAGACACTTAAGAGAATCCTTGACCTTCATCGGTCTGTCATGAATCATTAACCTGGAAGATGGATGGGGAGGAGATGCTGCAGCCGGGCAGTGCAGCTCTTGCATTTCTGACTATCTCTAATTCAGCTCTGTTCTGCTCTGTCTTTCCAGCAGTCTAACATCATTCCACGTGGTGGAAGCGTAGCAAAGGTCAGCTCTCCCATATATCTCTTCAGCTGAGCGATCCCTGCCCTTTATCCTTCCACATTTGCATAATGTGTGCATAACAGCGGTGCAAAATTCTGCCTTCTCCCTTCAGGACTTTTGTAACTGTGTTGTTACCGGGTCGGCTTCTTTAAAGAAATGGCGTTGTACAGATGGGCAGCGCTCAGGAAGCACTGACAACAAGGGACAGCATTGAGGAGCTTCACGTTTCATCATTGACAGTCATTATTAGTTTTCAGCAGTCACAGCTATTCACGTTGCTCTCAGTTTGAAGGAGCTCTTTCCCTGCCACATCTTTTCTCCGAGCCCCCCGAGGTGCTGCCTGCCGCCCTGGGTGCAGCTGTGTGGGACCAAAGCCTCCCTGAGCAGAAAGTGCTTCTTGTGCACTTCAGTGCAGTTCAGGTTGTGGAGAGCTGCCTTCCTCCAGAAGCTTTTCAACAGCAAACCCAGTTTCAGAGCAGTGTTTGGGTGGGTTCCTTTTGCTGCTGCAGTCCCTGCTTCATCAGCCTGAACTGCTGCTCGGGGACACCCACGAACCCCCCCAGACTCCTCTCCCATGCTGGGCAGCTGTGTGAGAAGAGGCACATCTGCAGCAAAGGTCTGCACACCCTCAGCCCCCGGGCTGGATGTGTCCCATTGCAGAGCTGTGCCTTGAAATATGCGGCGCGATGTGACATGCAGTGTACGTGCCTCCAAGTGCGTGCGACTGCTGCACATGTGAGAGGAGATCTTAGCGTAAATGAAAGCATGGTGTTCAACATTTCTGTACATGTGACACACGCAGCACGGCCTGGATGTGAAAGCTTTGGGGATGCGCAGAGACAGACAGAAGGAGAAACTGAGAAGAAGGAGATAAGGAACACAGAGGTGTCAGAACTGTTGGATCCTCCAGCAGTGGGATTAATAATGAATCCCCTGCTCCTGATCTGGGAATGGAGTACAGCTGCTGCTGACAGCAATACATCTTGAAAAGAAAAGAGGTTTCCTATTGATTTCCTCCTTGACAATTATGTGTAGTAAAATGTAGCCACTAATCAGCTGAACCTGGAAATGTGCACGTGGCCAAAAATCAGGAAAAGATGAATTTTTTTTTCAAGGAACAAAGCATCAGTTTTCTGCATCCAGAAAGGAGTTTCAGTGAGCAGCATGGGCACGAGGCGATGGAGGAAGGGGCCTGGCATGCAGGGGCCGTCTGCAAATGGGATGGATCCCCATGGCAGGGGCAGCTGGAGCAAGGGCTGAGGGGGCACAGCTGTCCCCAGCTCACGTGTGTGCTCCCCAGCACCTCCCTTCTGTGCGGAAACCACAGCACCACAGGGTTGGCTCTGGGAGCACAGTGTCACCTCCAGCTCTTCCACTTGTAACACTGCATTCTGCTGAACTCCTTCTGCACTGCTGCCGTAGCATGAATGGCTTCAATGGTTGTGTCATCAGCACCTCGGCTGAGGTTTTAAGATGAGATTTTGTAGAGATGGAGTGGCTAGTCCTGATGCAGCAGTACATTCAAAGACAGGTTCGTAATGACAACATAAGTTCACATGTGCCAAAGTGTATCCAGAAAATGTGGAAGGGGAAAGGCAGTGACTGAAGGAACCTTTTGGTTATAAAAATACTTGAGGAATCTGTAAATCTCAACTCTGCACACAAAAAAGCTCACACCAGAAAGAGCATGGCAAGTGCTGGTGACAGAATTTGAGGTCTCACTGGAAATGCCCCTGTGAAGGCCCTGGAGAAGGTCCCAACCTGGTGGCCTCCTGCTGGTCTCTGGTTCTCAGGGTCTTCCTGCTGCTGGGGTTGTGGCAGGAGATGCAGGGTCAGGGTCAGGGTTAGGGTAATGGGAAGGGATAAAGGGTAATGGGAAAGGATGTAGGGTGGTGACAGGGGATGCAGGGTGGTGGCAAGGAGTGTGGAGTGTTTGGGTCTCAGGAGGGGAACTCAGAGCAGAAAACTAAAGCTGGTCCTCACCACACAGACCACCCTGACGTGAAGCCTGTCTATGCCCCTGCAGCCATGAAGTTGAGGTGCCCTCTTCTGCAGTTCTGCAGTCTGAAGCATTGAAAATAAAACACTGGGCATGGCCACCATCCCACTGCAGAGCAGCAGCTGAGACAGCACCTTGGCCTTGCCAATAAGAACCAAGTGAGGTAACCTGCAGTTACTGATGCCAGTGCTTACCATCCCCAGAAAGTGTATGGGCACTCAGCAGAGTCGTGGTGAGAGCAGCACTGCCTGCCAGTCACGGCACGTGGTGCAGCGCTGCCATGTCTGACAGCCCTGCAACAGTGAGAAACAACCAGAGCTGGGTGCAATGTCCGCTCTTTGCAATGTGCACAAATGTTTACATAATGGAATTATTTGAAAATAACATTAATTATAAAAACGACTGCCTTATTGGAACGCCAAATTAAAAAAGAAAAAAGAAAAGATTGTTCAGCAAGTGCGGTTAATCTGAAATCACTTGACAGGGAAGAGTCACCACTGATGTATTTAACAAAAAACTCATTAGACCAAAATTCAGACTGAAAATAAAAGATGTTATTTAATGCAAATAGCACTGATTAAAAACCGTAGCCTCAAGAATCCAAGCCCTGTGTAAATAAATCTTGGACACGTGCAATACTTTATAGAAATCAGACTTTAATGGAACCTCACTCCTGGATGTGCCCCACCACAGCTCCTGGTCTGGCTCAGTAATGAGAGGGGGGACTTCGTGGCAAGAGACAGCTGCATTCTTTTCTGTGAAGCAACTCATTTAAAGGACAAACAAACAAACAAACAAACACCCCTCCTGCCCAGCACAGGAAACCCTTACTGTGGTGTCTGAAGCATGGTGGTGGGGTTACCTGTGCCTGCAGCATCCCTGCACCTCCTGCTGCCTCCCCAGCTCCCCAGTCTGCCATTCCCCCTGCCCAGCCTGGCCTCAGAAGCTGCTGTCCCCACAGCCCCCATGCTGTCACCTCTGTGCCACCCCTCTGCTCTGGCTCTCTCAGTCACACTGAGCCTCTCCTGCAGCCACAGCGAGGGTTCGGAGCAGATCCTCTCCTCAGCACCCGAGGAATCAGGAGACCCCAAGCCCACAGTTTTATTTTCCACCTTCTGGCAGGCGGCCTCTGACGGCAGGGGCTTCCCAGCACGCATTAAATTCATGAAATCTGGGGAATTCTTTTCTCAGGTTGAAGCCAGCTGGCAGCCCCAGCAATGAGCGCTGCAGTGCTCTGCACGCAGTAACCATCGCCCGCACTGCCCAGGGACTGGGTGCAGTGCTGGTGCTGCACCTCCCTCCTCTGCTCCCTTTGTTCTTTGAGTGCTGCTTCTATTGCTTAAAAAAGCACTCCTGGCAATTTCCGTGCTGTGCTGCAGAGGAGGAGGGTGAAGCGGTCGGCCGCTGGTGCTGCTTATTGACAGCAAGATGGCTTTAAATGGTGGGACAGAGTCAGGAAATTCTAGGTGTTGGTGCAGGCGAGAGAACAACCGGGGCTGTAGGGATGGCTTAGGAAAAACCGTCACGGAAAAGTGAGTGCAGGAAAAACACGATTTTGGAAGAGACAGAGAATGAAATGTTGAACTGCTCAAATGTCATGGCCAGATGGGGTTATTATGAAATAACTGAGCATTCCTGGACCCCTGCGGTTTGATTGTCTGCTCAGAGGCCTCTGCAAAGAGCAGAGGTTTATGGATCCTTTGAGTGCTGACCAGGAGCTCCGCGCTCAGGGCTCCACAATGTTTGCCAGTGAAAGGAAGTCCCTGTTGACTTGGTGAGCAGACCTGGAGAGCTGCACCCAGCTCCAGGCAGCCGTGAGGGGCTGTATGGGGACCCCGGAGGTCCTGTCCCACATGCACGTAAGGGAGACTATCATTTCCACTTAGGCTCTTAAAACATGAACATGACATGTTCTTGCTCAGGTTTTGACTAGCTTGTGGATTCTTCTTGTCTTCCCTTCTGCTGCCTTTGCCTTCCCTCCTCCTCCCTGTCGGGGCAGTGCTGCACTTAGTGGACCCCCTCGTGCCTTGCTGCTCCCAGGTGCTCTCACCTGCTGCATTGTGACAACTGCATCCCCTCGCTGCCCTGCATGGGGGCTTATTGTGAACCACTGGTATCACAGACCCCTGGGGAAGACCCAGCAGCTCTGGCACTTAGCCATGAGGCATTTCCTTGCTGCACACTGCTGTCTGCTACCTACTGCCCATCAGTGTTAGTGGCAGAGCTCTCATCCCCAGGGCAGAGAAGTTTAATAGAAATAATTCCGCTGGTGGCTTCTTGTGATACTGGGAGGACGATGATGGAATGTTGAATTCAGACGGCAAAACTTCAAATCAAACCTTCCTCGAGCACAGAGCAGGGGGGAATGGTGTGCGGAGGTAAACACTCAGCACAGCTCAGCTCGCAGTTAATGAGCTCAGCCGTGTTTCTAATTTCAGTTCAGTGGATCTCTGAATTTCACTTTCCAGGTCATTGCATCTAGTCCAGAGAATCAATATGAATTATCAGTAATTTGTCAGAGGCCGATAAATGGCATTATGGTGTGGAACTGCCGCTAAGCCTTGCACTGTCCTTGTTGGGTCAGCGGCGGTTTTTTAATCTTTTGATGTCACAGTGAGATGCTGTTCTACAGTAACTAATCTGCTGGCTTCTCAGGAGGCTGAGTAAACAGTGGCGTGGCTGCACAATGTGTTTGTTAGGGAGATGTCAGAGCAGGGGTAGTGTTCCCTACGTTGTGAAACAGTGGCCGCACAGAAGCCAGGAGCACTTGTCCTCTCTCATGGCCATTCCTGCTTTGTTCATGGACTTCCCAAAGGACAGACCCTGTGCACACACACCCTGAGGATGTGTGCCTGCAGGTGCTGCTGGACTTGTGAGTGCAAACACCACGATAGGGTACCCCCAGCCCTGCCCATGCTGCACTCCTTGCTTTCTGCGGGGTGAAGGTGCTGGGCCCAGCAGTCCCTGCTTGATCCAGAGCTGGCGCAGGACGCTGACGGGGTACCTCCTGCTCTGGGGCTGCTGGGCTCTGTCAGGTGCTGGGCTCGCGGCAGCTGCAAACCGCACACACCGTGCTGCGGCAGCGCTCCAAGTTCAATAACTGCTTCAAGGGTCTGCAAATATTAAAGAACCGTGAGGTTATTTAACTTGGAACAGTGCAGTTCAGCTACATAAGACTGCTTATAAAAAATGAATGAATTAATCTGATAAGAATCGCAGTCTTTGCTATGTGATGCTGTAGAAATAGGTTACTGTTTCCTGCCCTGCTCTGTTCCCAAGCATAATTCCCATGTTTCTGTGAACTGAAATACACTTGTTTTGCTTCTTCACTCAAATTTGCTGACCATTGTTCTGCCTTCAGAGAGTGCAACAAAGAACAGGGGCAAACAGTACCCTGTAAGTCGGAAGTTAAGTGAGCACTGCACGGCAGTCTCCAGCATGAGATCCCAGTCTGGTGCTTTGGAGTCTGTTGGATACTTCAGTTTGGGGCCTCCGGCCTCAGAACTCACACAGAGTAGAACGAGGTACAGGTTAATTAACACCTGCTAACGTTGCTCATTCAGCTCTCGCACACTGTTAGCAGCACTGTAGAGTCACAGATAGACTCGAGAAGAACCGAGGATGTACAGCCAGATCTATCTTATTTGGCTTAAATAAAGATATACATTCACAAAACAAACTGACAAAAGCAATTTAATACCCTGTCCTAGGCCAGTCTAAGAGAGCAGAATGATGGGATGATGTAAAAGATAACAAGTTCCAGAAACTTTTCCACCTGGAGATTTATGACTCAATTATCAGTTTCCCATCTTGATTGGAACAGCTTGCAAGACCATAATTAATATTTTCTAGCGGCTTAGGTCAGACAGCGGTGCAGAAGGTTCAGCATTTCTCTATTGAGGTCTCCGAGGTGCTGTGCAGAGCAGCTGGGAGCAGCCCCATCCTGCAGCACCCTGCCAGCACCGCGCCATGCGGGCTGCAGAGCCGCTCCTGCTGCAGGGAAAGCTTTGTTCTCTTTGCGCTGAGACCGGAGCCCAACTTCTTCCCCTGCTGATGCAAAGGTAAAAGCAAATCCCACCAGTCAGGTCCTGCAGCTGAGGCTGCCCTGCAGAGCCACACAGAGCTGCTGTCCCTGCCCTGGGCACCTGAGGGGCAGCGCAGAGGCTCTGTCTGTCCCCTGCCAGCAGTGCTCAGGTTCTGCCTCAGGATGCCACTGCGTGAGCTCTGGGTCTGCATTTACAGCAACTCCTGGATTCTGAGCTATGCATGCAATTTGTCAAATTAAAGGAAGACTGTAAACTTTTCAACACGTGTTAAATACGATCTGGCTGTGTATCTTAAGGCAGTGAGAGCCTTTCCCCTCATGGCCCCTGATGTGACAGGGACGTAGTGCTGCCCAGCACCCCATGGGGAGGGCCCACAGGCTGCTTTGGCCCCACAGCACTTGATGACCCCAGCCTGCTCCCCACTAGTGCTGCTGCAGCATTACCTGGGGCTCCAGGATCAGGCTAAAGCCGCCCATAGGCCTGCAGTCACCTGGGAAGCTGTTTCACTGCATCCCTGCTGAAGGACGAGGAACTTCATCTCCCTCTTGTTATGCTGAGACAAATGGCACCTTGGCAGGCAAACCTATGGCTGTCAGATGAGGAGAGAAGCAAGGCTATTTTAAAAGCCAGTAATTACCTCTGATAAAAGGGAGCTGCACAAGGGAAATAGGCTCCTACACTGCGGTGGGCTTCAGCTTCTCCTCCTTCAGGACTGACAGAGGGGGGAGAGAGGATATGGAGGAAAAATCGCTGATCCCCATGTGTGCCCATCTGAGCTGATATCCCAAGCTAGAGAATTTCACCTTCTGCCTGAGAATTTCATCTTCTGCCTAAATCCTGTGGTGCAGAGTCTGGCTGTGCTGCAGAGGATGCTGGGCCCTGGCTGGGCTGTGGAGGGTGTGGGGCTGTGCCCACCAGGGTCCGAGCCCACCACAGGGCTGGGGACCTTCCACACCTCATGCTCTGCAGGACACACGGTGGGTCCCACTGCCTCATCCAAAGCCATGGGGCTGAGTACTCAGAAAGGAGAAGTAGGCATGCTCCAAACCAGGCAGGTACTGCGCTGTGCTCTGTTTCCAGCTCAGAAGCTGACACGGGGGCAGGTTCAGCCTGAGGTCACTAAAACAACCCTGAGAGTCGTGTTTAGAAAGCTACCTCAGACACCACCTCACCTTTACTGCTTTTCTTGCTGTAGGCAAGGAAACATTCCCCCAGCACTCTGGCCAACACTTTCTGGAAATTGCAAGAAACAGCAGTGATATTTTTATTTTAGGCGTTCAGTTTGCCCATTTCCAAGGGAGATGTTAAGCCTGAGTCAAGAGACTCTCTTCCAGTGTGCTGAGGGTGTCTGTTCCCATTAGAAATGCTGCAACAAATAGGAATAACATGCAGCATTTCATCAGAATCTTCAGGCCCACAGAGAAACCCCGCTCTGTTTATTCTGCTGTGCTCTTTATTTATTTATTTTCGGTGTGATGCAATGTATGAAGAGGAAAGCGATCCTAAAGGAATTACGACTCGTGGAGATTAGATAAATAAGACTACTATAAAAGCCATACTAAAAAGCAGTTTTGCAGACGAGTTCTAACAAATTGTGTGGTGGTTTGTAATTCTGATATGTGAACGTGAAGCTATTTCTGAAACTGAGATTTTGGTAATAAGTATGCACTTGAATTTTAGTTAAGATAATAATATGCCCTGAGGGTACATCTTCTTGAAACCGCTTTGCATGCGTGCCATATTCTTTAGGAAATAAAAGGAGCTGCTATTATTTGTCAGTAACTGCATATGCAGAGATAATTAATAAGAGGATGCACCCCGTGTGCGCCGTGCTGCGGGGTGTGCAACGTGGTGCACTGAGCGGCTGTGCTGTGGGTGAGGGGGGTGGTGGCCCATGAGCTGTGGGCTGAGCAGAGGGCCACAGGCACAGGGGGAAGGGGATGGATCCTTGGGGAAACTAAGCAGGCTGTTGGTTTAGCAGCTGTTGTGGAGGTTTTGCCCAAATAAAAGATTGTTGTGCTCTGCTTAGCAAATGCTTTTGCTATTGCAGTAATTGTTTTGGGGGGGAATTGAGAAAAAATGCTACTTAGAAGAGTTAAATGGCAACTGGAGAGACTGTGGTTATTAGCTCAGAAAGGGAAGAGTCTCAGGTGACCTTTCTTGTGCAGAAAACTCTATCAACTGCATATTATACATATTGGAATAGCATGCATATTTGGGTTTAATAGGATGCCAGGACACGTTGGCCACCAAGCAGTGGGTGGGAGCCGGGGGAGGCCAAGCATCCCTGAGCTGCTGCCAGATGTGGAGCATCCCTGGTCCTGGAGCTGAGCCCACCGAGCCGCTGCCCACAGCACAGCATCCCTCAGCCCCACTGCTGGCCTTGGCCAGTCTGTCGCTGCCCAGCCCATCCCTGTCCCTTTGGCGGCTGCCAGCCACCCTTGGGCTCCCTTCTGCTGGCAGTTCTCTTCAGAACAGCCTCACACAGCACCACTTTTTTTACACAGCTGTACCTCAGGGATGCGCTGTGTCTGACCTCAGGGCTTTTCAGAACTTTTGTTCAGGTTCCTCTGGCATCCTTCAGTAGATTAACAGAGTGTAAAGGATGGAGGTTCGGGAGGTGGAGGGACAGTTAACAGAGTGCTGCAGCACCACAGCCCAGCACATCCTCACCCCAAGGCAGTGCCCCCAGGCTGGAAGTCACACTGGATGCAGTGGACCAAAGGGAGCCGTGGCTGCCAGGAGTGACCCCCAGTCCCAGCCAGACTGGTGCTGCTGCTTGGAGAAAGCCGAGGCACAGCACTGGAGCCCATGCTGGGTCCCAGTCGGTGGCTCACTGAGCACCCAGAGCTGGCACTGCCCAGGCACAGGACGGCAGGCCTGCAGACGGCTTATCTTTGTGGTATTTCTCCTCAAGTTCTCCGTGGCTGGACATGAGAGCATTGCTGCAGTGGGGAGAAATCAATATCATTACTATGCCATCGGGCTACTTCCAACTACAATATCCTGGACAAGCAGGAGGCACATCATTCACAGATAATGCTGCATTGCAGGTGAAAGGAAAATGTCATGGCTGGAGGGGAGTGAGCGGGGAGAACAGTAATAAAAAAAAACAATCCAGTTCACCTTTTCCCATGAAAGCAATTACAGAAGGCACTGGGCTTTGACGTGGCTCTGTAATTAACAGGAAGGCAAACGGTTAAAGATTAGTGGCTATTAACGAGATGCTCTGTAAGCAGCTTACTGGCCCCGTGCTCTGGGAGGTCTGTGGGCAAGCTCAGCAGCTTGTGCTTTTGCATAGGTGACCTCTCCTAATTCTGAATTTAATTATGCATGGACCAGTGCCTGGGTGGACTCGGACTGGTGCCCAGGGAGCTGCACCTGGGAGGGAGCAGCAGCACTGTGGAAGGAGCTGAGCTCATGGTCACACCTGTCCTGCGGGGTGGTGGAAAGGCAGGGGCAGGTCTGTCTCCCTGTTAGTGTAGTTTGGGGTACTGAGACCAAATGAAATATCTCCTCTACTTCCTCTAACTTTATCCAGGTAGAACGGCGACCTTCCCCTCTGTCAAAAACTCTGGAAAGTCTGCAGGAAACCCTGCAAGCAAATAAAGTGCAACTGAGAGGCATCCACGAGCTGCAGGTTGCCTTGGTTGGGGTTTATGTCAGCTCAGCCTACCCAAGGGCACCCCGCGAGCCAGCAGCAGGGCTGTGCCTGGGGCTGTCCCCAGGGCTGTGTGCAGCTCTCCTGCAGGCACAGAGCGCTGCATCTCACGGGGCAGCGCTTTGCTTCTCTTTGGCCGAGCACAAGGCTTCTGCCAGGTGGGAATAATTACGGTGGCCTGCCTCAGGCTTGGAGAATATTTGCCCATTCAACAGTTTACACTGAATATAAATAGCAGATTCCTCCCTGTGCATGCACAGTCAAGGCAAAGTAGCTTTCTGTGCCCCTGATGAACACGCAAGTACTCATTAACCCCTTGCATGCTGCATGGCAGCCGACCTGGACAAACCGTGGGCGGAGTGTCTTCTGCTGCCACCAGCCGTCTCCTGCATGCCGGGCATGGGACCAAAATCCAGTCAGTGCCAATGTGGGGTCCTCTGAGATTGTCCCCATTTCTCAGTCTGCACCCCTGCAGCGTGTCCACCTCCCCAGTGCATGGGAGAGGAAATGTCTGCAAGAAAACCTAACTTGAAGCACATTAGAAGTACAGGAGGGCTGTGACCACCTGTTGAAGAGCTTCTCCTCAATTTCTGCCAAGAAAAAATAGACGGCGGTACTTCTGCGCAATCTGGGACTTTCCATGGGTGGAGAAGTTCTCCTGTGTGAAGAGTGTGAGTTCCAGAAGCAGTGGGAGCATCTCTGCTCAGCATCCAGCATGCACAGCTCCTCTGAGCACTTGATGCCAATCTGGGCAATTTTCTGAATCTTTATTACACTTTGATTCTGATAATCAAAGAGAAAAATCCATGGGAAGCTTAAATAAACAGTTGCCTGCTCTTACTTCATGTGTTCTCTGCTATGCACACTGAGAGCACTTCAGGGATGGGAGACTTCTCTCACAGCTTGTTTGCACAAAACTGCTGTCTGGAATCCCTAACTGCACGGATAAGTTTCAAATATTCTATATACGTGCTTGTGCGAAAACACAAAATATTTCAAATACAAACATATTTAGCAATAAAATTATAAGTGGCCAATGAAGATTGTGAGGGATGTTCTGAAATCCACCTGGATTTCCAGCACTGAAGTTCTGCTCCCAGTAGCAGAAGCCCACCCGCCTTCCAGGCCAACGGGGGGAATTCCTCGGCCACCAGGTCACTGTTTCTTTGAGGGATGTGTGCAGAAGACAAAACAGGGGAGGAACAGGGACAGAAGGGCAGACTGTGTGCTCCGAGCTGAGATGCCAGACTGAGGGCACTGGGGCTGTACTTGAGGTGCCTGGTACAGGCAAGGCGGGTCGCATCTCTAGTGCCATGGCTACCAAGCGTGGTACTGGCAGGGCTCTGACTGACTGCAGTATGCCCCATGCCAGGAAACGGCCTTACGGACTCATTACAGACTCACAGGAATTACTCAGATTATTGCTATGCCTGTGCCCCTGTTCGCAGTGGCGGTAGAAGCAGAGGTCACCTGGGGAGGAAGATGGGCAGGGCAGCTCCATGCACCAACCAGGACCTGCAGGCACTCGAGGGGCTGAGGGAGTTGGGGGGTGGCCCAGCCCAACCCCTGCATCCCTCTGGGCTCTCAGAGACAAGCATGACCAAAAAGGAGTGATCTGCAGTCCCAGGTCAGCGCCTGGGCCCCCAGGCAGTGCTTCTCTGTCATCTGCACTGCAGATGGGGGTTGCTGTCACTGTGGGTATTTGCAAATTGTCATTTTATTTAGCCTCCTGCCTTGCCAGAGGTGATGGTTTCATTGAAGGTGTGAGGATTTATGCAGTTCCCGCTTTTAACTCACATTACTCATCCTCACTCCTAATTCCAGACCCGGCGTCCTGAGCTGAGAAATGGAAAACCAACTCAGCTGCAACATCCCTGCTGTTGCACTTCTGCCTTTTGAATTTCAAAAATGAAAACTATGATTTTAAGTTGACGTAAAGCTCATCAGGTGAGCTTTGTGATAATTTCACCTATTTATCTCAATTTATCAGGGGCCATCAGTACATAAAACAAGAATAAGGGAACTAAGATAAAAAGCTGGATTTTGCCATGAAGTGCTCAGTGCTCGCAGCAGAGCTCTGTGGTGTTCATACAGTCAGGACAGATTCAATGGAGCTCTCACTTCTATAAACCACAGATTATTAATAAGAATCAAAATATTCTGCAGTGTTTTAATATAGCCAGCTAATGCTTTATTATTACAAAACTGATGCAAAACTCTCATTTGATTTTTTTCCATTACTTTTTTTTTCTGTAAAAAAACAATTTCTATACTGCAGTCAGGATATGAAGGGGGAAACATAGAACTCAGTGCAGAACTGAGAAAACACTGCTATCACTTCTGAGCTGTAAACATTATTCACATGTAAACATGAGTTTTTCTACCTAATTTTCAAATTGCAAGGGCGAAGAAAGAGTCTTCAGGTGCCCTGAATTGCTTCCTTTTTATTATCGATTCTGTTCTAGTTCTCATGCATTACTTCATCATCACATTTAAATGAACAAAACTGGAGAAGGCGCAGATCTTTCTCAACAAAGCAAAGTAACAGTAATTGTATGCAGTTATTGATAACACAGTGGTAATGTTCTCACTTGCAGGCCCCATCCTGGCTCTGTGGTGTGTTGGAGAAGACTCGCACATAACCCTGTACTGCAGGAGCTACCTGTGGATTCTCATGGTGACACAGCACTGTCTGCATTGCTGCAGGGCAGCACAGTGCAGTATTGTACCCTAACTGCGCCCTGCTGTCCTGTGCCACCCACCCATGCTGTGCTTTGCTGCTGCAGCAGGGCTGTGTTGGGCATTCCTGAGGCTTTTTCCTGCCGCAGGGCTACGGCACACAGCTGGCTGGAGCTGCCCATTGCCTTCAGGGATCGGTGCACAGGTCGTGCAGCCATCCTTGCCACCAACCCCACTGGGTGCTGCTCGCAGTGGCCCCACCACTTCTCCGTGCAGTGTGGCAGCAGCCTGACGGCCTGCAGCTCCCCTGGCATCTCACCTGCCCTTTTATAACCACTTTGCCCAGTATCGCCTAGTCATAAAGACACATCTTGGCCAAGGTGATCTAAATTTCGGCCCTGTCAGATGTAGGTTAAAAGCTCCTTATGGATGAGATAATGCATATTTTTATCCTCACAATAAATGTTGTACTATTTCTTCCAAACAGAGCAGAGAAACTTGCATGAAACGTTACCACACTGCTCGAGCAGTAATGCTGTCCCAGTCATCCCATGCCCTATTTGGAAGTTGTCTTCTTTTCTTGAACACTTTTAGAAGTCCCCCACTGCAGCACAGCGGTGCAGAGCCCCGATGCGGTGCTGCCTTCAGTAATTGCATCACCAAATCAACCGGGCTTTCCAGGATTTTGTTTGCAGAATAAGGAGCCACTGTGAGTTCCTGAAGGATCTCCCTGAGATCAGCTGGATGCCCCTCGTCGCTGCGGTTAGGCTGCCCCAAGCCTACAGCTATCGCACAGTCTGGATGGCGTATTCCAGCATCTGCTGGGAAATGCCTTCATATGAGAAGTTTTCTGTAATTACAGAAAGTCTGAAATTGCTCATGATAGCAGTACTCACAGATCATTTTAATGCCTATTGTATCATACCAACCTGATCTCCGATAGCCGTTAATAATGGTCTCTATTCCTGTTGTCCTACAAAATTGCAATGTCGCATCAGGCAGCCGAGCAAAGCTTACAACAAATTGATTTGAAATTAAAAATGAAGACAGCCATTCACTTTTCATTACTCACCCTGGTTTTCAGCATGTAAAGGTAAATCACTGCCTGTGTTTCTCAGCAGATCAAGAAGGCTTCAGAGGAAGCTCTCGGAAGGAAGACGGGCACGAGGTTGGCGCTGCCCCCTTCAGCACAGCCCAATGACTCAGGCCGTGTTTGTGGCAGTGCTTAAACATACAGTGCAGCATCCTTATCTGCTGGTACCTCTGACCTGGAGAGCCACATTTTGTTCTTCTGGGCGGTGCGAAGCACTTTGAGCTGCACAGCCACAGATTCAAACATCTGCCACAGATATTTCACGTCCTTTGTGCTCTACCCTTGTTTGCCACACGCCTACTGTTGGTTTAAACAGAAACGTTTACCTATTTGCAAAGATTCTGCACGTATGGTCCTACAGCCTCAGTGCTCACCTGCTGCACGCACTTCCCCAAATGGCACGCCTTCATTTTGCTCCTCTCATTGCATGACGCAGCGCGCTGGGGTGTGTGAATAATTCATCACAGCCCAGCCTGTGTTATGAACTCTCGGATTGATGGAGCTCAGCACAGGGCGTGCACACTGTGTGCAAGAGGGTTCTTCCTTTCACTGAAGAACAATACAACAAAATAAGGGACTTAGGAATAGCTAATCTGAGAATTTAGCAGAACACTTTGGCTTTGTATATACGAATGCAAAGTGAGCATCACTATGGACTTTTCACACTTAGATACAAAGGGTAATTGCTGTGTGTGTATTTTAACCACAGAATCATAGGCTCATAGAATCACAGAACGGCCTGGGTTGCAAAGGCCCCCAGCGCTCACCCAGCTCCAACCCCCTGCTGTGTGCAGGTCGCCAACCAGCAGCCCAGGCTGCCCAGAGCCACATCCAGCCTGGCTCAGGACACACATTCAGGGTAACTATAGCATAACTACATTCAGGATAACTGAATATATCATGAATGATGTTATAATCCTTTCTTTGAGTCCTGTTTTTCGTTCACTGTCCCAAGTCTTCCTGCCCGGTGGGAGCAGTTTGGTTCCCAATCGCAGGGGTGGCTGCCACGCGCAGCTCCCAGGTCAGGTCAGAGCACTGCAGGATCAAAGCGAGCGTCCTTCTGTTTGCAGAAGGGATTTCACAGGAGAGATGAATTATGTAATAATCCCACCACAGTCATATATATATACATAAATCAAATGTTGGTCCATCTGATTAGCTGCTCTGTAACTCACACTATTTTCCCACCTTGAAGATTTGGAACTGATCATCATTTATGTGTGCTTTTCTCCACATTCTCTTCCTACACAACTTTAAAACAAAGGAAATAAATAACAAGAGAAATACTGCTGCACCCTTCGGAGGCTTTAGGATCAGTCCCAACGAACCTCCAACAACGAAGTTCCAGTTATAGCCAGCAGATTCTTTGCTGGAATAAGGGCACAATGAGAACTGCAGGTTTTGTCCTGGTGCAATTTTAGTGTGTCTTCATTTCTTGTTTTTCTGCTTGTCTGTTTTTTCTTTTCTCGTTTTTTTTTGTTTTGTTTTTTGAAAGAGATTGTAGTGTATAAGCATTGGTTTGTAAATAAGAATAAAAAAGATGTCGATACTCGCAATCTCCGAGGACCGAGTTTCTGTAATTTTAATTACGCTTAAAGTCACAAACCTTTCAGTGAATGTTTTTCTCTCCCTAATATTTTATGGGGAAAAATTGCAGACGGCACCCGGAGCCCTCTTGACAAGTTCGATTGATTGTTGCAGAAATGAGAAGGAAAGCTGTAAACAAGCTCCCATTGATTGCTGGAGTGGCATTGGCTTCACAGGGAACTTGAAGTAACATCAGGTTTGGGAACCGCAGCCACATGAAATAACAAAGAACAACAGATGTCTGTGTTTCTGAAGGGTTTGGATTGAACTCTTACAAGCATTGGATTGTGCATCAGCCGTTGCAGGTGGGAGGGATTTTTAACTCTCTCAGTCATTTATTTATTTGTTTACTTGGCTAGTTTTTAATCAGATGCTTTAAATTCTAAGTGAAATTAAAATAGGGCTTAGCAAACACAGCAGTGAAATGGACATCGTGTGATAGAGGGTCTCCTGTGTCCAGAAATGTGAGCCATTCTGCTGGCAGTGCCAGCTAAGGAAGCATGGTACTTTTCCTTGTTGCCGTGCTGCTCAGTGCTCAGACCATCCAAATGGACGTCACTGTTTCCAGCGATCACCCTTAGCAAGAAGCTTAAAAGCCCTTGTCTGATTTTGTCACCAAATAAATCTCCGTCTGTCAGACCCGACCATTTGTCCCAAGGTACTGCACACGTGCAGGCCAGTGGGTGACGTGGGTTGAGCTGACGTATAACCAAAGGGAAACCTGAGTAGTACACAGCAGCAGTAGCAGTGATGGGTGGCAGTCTGGCAGAGGAGGTGCCAAAACTCTGTGCCCATTGGGCTGGAGAGGAGCGGCGGCCTGCTGTGAAACCCTTTTTTGCTCTGTACAATTGAGAAAGTTGTGTGTGGGGAATTCTCATTGCAAAGAATGTATGAGGTACATCCTTACCTACCTGGGACGTGATGACCCTTATGGGTCCCTTCCCACTCGGGACGGTTGGCTCCCAGCCCCACAGCAGAATGGCGCTGTGCCCACACGGCTCAGCTCTCACTGCAGGCAGTGGGGAAGGGGAAGGCTGGGTTAAGGTCTGTGATGGCAGCACGGATGGGGATTGTGTGCATTTCCATTATGTCATTTTCAGAAGTAATGACATTAAAATATGATACTCATTATACATTCCAAAAGAAAATGTGTGTTATATTGCTTTGTGTTTACCACAGAATTCTGCTTATTCTCTGTAATCTTTTCAATGAAAATGAAGCTACAGAGAAACCGATGTGTTTCTTTACTGCAGTGAAAAATACCGCTTATCTTTATATTGAGCTGTCACAGAGAATGACACCCCACATCCCAATATTTTTATCTCACATCCTAGGCTGAAATGTATCAGTGTGGGATAATAACGATATATTTTTTTCCCACAAGATACACTTTGAAGTAAATGTATAATCAACCCTCACTATATTATCACTTTGCTAGTCCTATTGTGAATGTCCATAGCAAAATGAAAGCAGGAGTTACGAAACCATCATTTTAACTCATAGTCTTTTTTTTTCTTTCTTTCCCCGTTGTTCATTAGAAGCACCGCTCCTCATTTCCTGCGGAGAAAGAAACAGCAGCATTTCGTGTTCACCTGGAGGTCACACCTGGAGCTGGGATGCCCCAGGCTGCCAAATCACAGCGCTGTGCCGATGGCACTGTGGGCAGTGCCTGCTGCAGCAGCTGCTCACACTGCACGGAGGGAACCTTTGCACCTCAGGGGAGCAGGGACAGAAAAACGTGTCCCGCTGTGTCCCTGCCCCCCGCCCAGCTGGGTCGGTGTGTTTTGAAGCTGGTCCGGGCGTTGCTCTCACCTGAAGACTGATGCAGGTTCATGTCCCTGCTGCATGGGGAGCTGGGCCGGATGGCCTTTAAAGGTTCCTTCCAACTCTAAGGATTCTAGGATTCTATGATTGAGTACCTGATACAACACTGCTCCCCTGGGGTAAAATTAAACACATTCGTTCCAGCTTTCTCATTAGCTTACAAAAGCACCTTTCTCTGATTCATTCACATCTAAATATTGAACTGCTTTATTTCCAGCTGCAGGAATGCCCAGTGCCTCTCTGAGTGGCCCTGCTGACAGTGCCTGTGCCCCATCTCCAGACACGGTCACACTCTGCCCCCTGTGAAACTGAAGGGCACCCACCTCTGTGTGTGTGAGGGAGACGGCTGTGACAAATTACATTTGGTTGCAATTCAGTGAATGAAGCGTGAGGCATTTGCCCAGAGTGACTCATCTGTGTGCATGGCTGCTGGCCTGAGGGGTCGGGCGGCCGAGGGCTTTCCTGGTGAGATGAAGTGTGAAGGCCTCCTTAGGCGCCAGGCAGTGACCGCACACCCGGGCTGAGGAAACCCACTTCCGCACAGCTGTTCGTGGGCTGTGCTGGACGGCTGTGTTGTTATAGACAGAGAAAGCATTTTTCTGTTCCTTTGGACGTGGGAACAGGCCACAAGCTGTCCCAGTTTCCCACTGAAGGAAGAGCTGAGGTTTGGTGTGCGCCCAGCAGTGCCTGGTGGGAGCAGAGCTGCACCGCTGGGCTGAGCCAGTTTGGGGAGCGGTGTTTATTGTTCATTTGGAGGGATTTTTCAGTGTCTTTTACCCCATGATTAAGAGCACAGCCAGTTGCACATCTGGTTTGCAATGTCAGATGCAGAACCATCAAAATATTACAGGGAAGACTATTGCTAGGTTTAAATTTTCCCCTGCCAAAGCTGATAATGGAAGAAATCCTTTATGAAAGCCCACTCCTGTGACATTTCTGGCTAGAATCACAGATCAAAGACCCATTCCATTTTCAGACGTAGGTCTTGCATTAAAATGTTAACCTTTTTTTAATGTTTTACTATTGTATTTGAAATCTAGTATAGGAGTTCAGCCGGCACAGAACATTTCTTAGTAAGATATTGTAGGAAATGATTGATTTTTTTTCTGCAGAGAAGTTCAGCTTGTTTTAGTGAGCTGCTGGGTCATTTGGCAAAGAAAGTTCTGGGAAAATGACAGGTCAGGAGGACTGATGAAGCCTGGAAAGGCACGAAGCACAGCGGCTCCTGTTCATGGGCAACTGGAAGTGAGAAAAATTTCTTATATGTCTCACTGTTATTAAAATATCAAGTATCCTTAGCTGCCAATTACATAACCTCTGTGCTACAAGAGCAAATTATTTTAATTATAGGATTGTTGCATGCTTAGAGATCATTTCTTTGGAAAATAACATCAGCTGAAATTCAGGCATTATAGAAAAAAAGTCAATTATTTTGAGCTAGAGACTGTAGTGAGGGGGGTGGGAGGCTCAGAGAAGTTTCCCCAGATCTGGCAAGAAGCAGCATATTCAAGTTAAATACAGGTTAGGCTGAATCATTGCTAGCTTCACACGATTATATTGTGTTACTGAGAGGAAAGGGCTGTTGGGGTGGTGAGGCACTGGCACAGGCTGCCCAAGGAGGCTGTGGGTGCCCCATCCCTGCAGGCATCCAAGGCCAGGCTGGATGTGGCTCTGGGCAGCCTGGGCTGCTGGTTGGCGACCTGCACACAGCAGGGGGTTGGGGCTGGGTGAGCACTGTGGGCCTTTGCAACCCGGGCCATTCTAGGATGCTATGATTCTATGATTAGAGGTTGTAGAGCAAAAGAGGTGAGCACAGAAAGGGAATGGAGCATTTCTCCCACTGAAACAGGAGCCAGAAGAGCCCTGTGCCCTGGAATGGGAGGTGGGGACGTAGTGCTTCAGTCAGGGCTGATGGCGGCACTGGGCACTGCTCAGGTTTTATTGCCATGCGTGGGGACTGGGGCTGCTTCCTCAACCTGCGGCCAACCTACAGCCTCACTGCTGCTTCAGCAGTGTCACCAGGGAAGCAGCCTTGCGCGAGCTCTCACGGGACTGCTGTGGCACCAGGGCAGGTGGCAAAGGCCAGCACTGCCAGCACGGGGATACGGCCAGTGCCAGCACCACTGCTCAGGCCTGGGGAGCTGCAGGAGATGTTGAGTCCTATGGGATTTGCACTGGGAGCTCTAGAAGTTTCTTTGTATGCCCTTTGACGAGATAAGACATTCTTGGCAGAAAACGATGTCCTTTCTAATCTGTCTTCTTTTCTACACAGAAGAAACAATAATTATATGGAAATGTTCCCCTGATCTGCTGAATGAAGCTGAAAAGAGTTTTGCAGATCCACTGAAATCTTTTCTCCCTCCTTTTAGGAGATAAATTTCAGTTCTAACTGGAGGAGAGTATTAAGGTAACATCTGCTGGACCGGCACTTGTATTTCAAAAGACATGCAAGCCACTAAGGTCTCCAATGAGCCTTTGTCTTGCTTTTATTAAGTGCCTTGTCATTCTAGAAAACACTTCAGAGCTTGTTACAGCTGAAGATGGCTGTAAAATATGGTATCATAACGAACCACGGTGACATAACCGTTCCTATGTCTCCATTCAGATCACAGACAGGGATGCTCAGAACAGATGTACTGAGGTGTCAAGGAGCTGTTGCTTATTTGCAATTACATTTGACTTCCTTAGACAGCTCTCCTCAGAGAAAGTTTCATGAGGCTCTTCGTATTTAATGAGTAGTCTTTCTAGGTTTCTAATTTTCAAATATTGACCAACTATTACTACACCAATATATTCTACTTACAAAAGAAGAAGGGGAGTTCTTGACTCATTCACAGGAGATGGATGGTGGGAGCTGTGCTGCAGCACCTCTCTTGGGCAGCCCCATCATTATGTGACTCCAGCAAAAGTGGGGCTTTGTGCAGTGCTGTGGCTACAAAGGGCCCTGGGCAGCCCAGCACTTCCCCAAGGCTCCTGGGCAGCTTCCACACATTCAGTGTGGGCTGAGGTCCTTTCTGCTGCATCAGTGCAAGGCTGTTGGGGAACACCAGCTGTGCTCTTCTGGGAGTGCTGTGGGCTGCAGGCCATCCTCTGCAGCCTGGACAAGTGCTTCATATCTCCACAAACAATTTGAAATCGAGGTACTGCAAAGCACAGCGCAGCTCTAGAAAGAGTCACTGACATGACTGCTCCCCAGGGACATGTTCATGGAGTGCCTGTGGAATTTGGGTCTGAACATGTGTGTGTATGCTTGTATATAAATGTGTATGCATGTATACCTGCATATGCACATGCAGATGTATGCAATTTTAAAATAGAATCATAGAATCACAGCATCCTAGAATGGCCTGGGTTGCAAAGGCCCACAGTGCTCACCCAGCTCCAACCCCCTGCTGTGTGCAGGTCGCCAACCAGCAGCCCAGGCTGCCCAGAGCCACATCCAGCCTGGCCTTGGATGCCTGCAGGGATGGGGCACCCACAGCCTCCTTGGGCAACCTGTGCCAGTGCCTCACCGCCCTCTGGCTGAAAAACTTCCTCCTCAGATCCAACCTCAACCTGCCCTGTCCCACTTTAAAACCATCCCCTGTTGTCCTACCACTATCCACTCTTGCAAATAATCCCATCCCTTCCTGTTTATATGTTCTTGTCAAATATTGGAAAGCCACAATGATAGATCAAGGATCTCCAATGAACTGGGCAGTAGTTCCACTTAGTGAAAACTTTTATATAAATGCAGATCTTTTGGTCATTTAGTCAAAACCTGGAAACATTGCTGCAGTTCAGACTTCTAAATCCAGAATGTGAGATACTCACTCAAGGAGGTGAAGCTGGCTCTCATTGCAAAGAGCCTTTGTTTTCGGACACCAAGAGGATTTTCACCAAAAGACTCTCACTGTTCTATGCAAAGCAGCCCTGTCCATGCAGGGAGGTGTCCCAGCCCCATGGCTGCCCCTGTCCTGGGGTCTGGGCGCAAGGCAGGGCTGCGTGGGGCTGCCTCTTTCCAACACCAAAAGAAGCTCTGCCACCCGCTGGAGCTCGTGCGTTCAGTGAGAGCGTGTGCAGAAATCTTCCAGTTTTGCTTATGGGAAAACATGTCCTGATCAACAAAATGAAGTTTAAAAAAAAATTATCTCTGGCAGAATCCAGATCATTAAGTGCAACATCGCCAGAAGGTTGGCACTTCCTAGGCACACAGCAGCCCTGGAAAGAAAATCCATGCTGAAAACTTGCCTCTTTTGGGACCCTGCACAAAGCGGTGCTGTGCTGGCAGGCAGCCCCTTCGGATGTCCCCTCTTTGCTGTGAGCTCTCTTTTTATCTCGCCTCTATTTCAAAGGAGCTTAGACAAAGCCAAGAGCTGAGCTGCAGGAACTGGTGGAAAGAAGGTGTTGCCATGTTATATATTATCACAGCCATCACCATGGAAACGGGAAGATGGGACTGACCTTGCTGGTTTGCCACTGATCCTGCAAGGGCTCAGCCTTGCATCTCGAGTTAAGCTCTGCTGGGATTGGAGATACACATCTGACGTTAATAAATTAGAGGGGCAAAAGTCACAGAATTTGGGAAATGCAAAATGTAGGATCTGTTAATCTGTGTTTCAGATGCTTTCGCAGAGAAGGAAGCAGCTATTTTTGTGCACACGGTTCAACGAGATGTAAAAGAGGTTCAATATTAAGTTCAGTGTTAATTATACACTTCTCCAGGCTTTCTGGTGCCTTTTTATTACACCAGCCTCCAACGGGGACATGGCTCCCTCCTGCCATCACCCCAGGCAGCATGTGGCTGCAGCACTGCTCCTCCCAGCAGCCCGGGCTGTGGCTCTGCCCTGCTCACCACCATTCCCTCATGTGTAGGGCTCTGCTGCTGCCAGCAAGGAGCTGAGTGCTGGTGTTCTTTGCTGTGAGAGCAGTGAGGTGCTGAACAGCTGCCCAGAGAGGCTGTGGGTGCCCCGTCCATCCCTGGAGGTGTTCAAGGCCAGGTTGGATGGGGCCCTGGGCAGCCTGGGCTGCTGTGAGATGTGGAGGTTGGTGGCCCTAAGAGTGGCGGGGGGTTGGAGCTTCGTGATCCTTGAGGTCCCTTCCAACCTGGGCCGTTCTGTGGTTCTGTATGCTTCCCTTGCATGTAGATACAGAAGTGTTGTAGCCTCACTTCCATGGATACCCTGGTGCTACAGACTGGCACACTGGGAGACGTGTGCCATGCAGACCTGGCCTGAGCCCTCAGGGTGTCCGTATGGGGTCCAAGAATCTCTGCTCTGGCTGGGAGCGGGCACAGAAATACTGGGCATGGGCACCTGGGGCAGGGGGCTGCCAGCGGACCCTGAGGGACCCATCTGTGTGTGAGGCCAAGTGCTGGCCTGTCCCTGCTGCTGAGCCTTGGTTAGCACAGTACAGATGTAAAGCAAGAGGTGTAACTGATGAGCTAATGCAATCCAAGAGTGCAATGCACACAAGGCCAGCAATGGGAGAAGCTGAGTGTTTGCAGCACCCCGAGTACAAACGTGCACCATCTCTCCTGGAGCTGGAAGCTGTTTACATGCAGATCCCCGCTGCGGCCAACCCAGGTTTGTGTCGTGTTTGTGCCCCTCCAGGAACAGCAGTCCTTCCTCCTGGGATTGCAGCTCTGCTCTTATCAGTCACAGAAGCAGCGCAGTTTTAAATTTATTTGAAGAATGTAAGTTTGGTAGCACTGGCATCTGAATAAATCAGTTTTGTCTGCTCAGCTTCATTCTGTGTGCCACCTGGTGCTGTTGTAGACACAAGCATATGACCACAAATGTAAGGAATGTTTGCACAAGCCTCGTTTCTTCTGTGCTTTGGCCTATGACCATAGGTGATGGATATGGCTTCTTACACAGCTGCTTAAAATTGTGAGGATGTTAGTTTCATATTTGTATTCCATTTAATTTGTTAACCTCTTGCAAGCTGTATGGCTTCCCATGCTCTGAGCACTCTGTTGCAGCTCGCTGTTCTTACTCCTGGGACCAGACCGAGGGACTTCCAAAGGGGAGGCATTTCCTGCATTCACTCCTGTGGACCTTTTCTGCGGTCTCCATTTTCATAGTGGCTTGTCTTCCCTCTGGTGCTACAAAACCATCGCATCCTACAGAGAAAAGATTCAGCGTGACCTGAAAAAAACCCAAGCGTTGTTTCAGAGGCTGAGGCACACAGCCTTCTGAGGCCAGCACAGTGCGTTGCTACATTGAGCTCTAATCAAGGGCCATTACTATGGAACATGAAGCTCACCTGCCCCAGCTGTTGGGAGCGCTGATGTCTGCGCAGGCACCTTTCCTTCCCTTTTATTGACAAAGCACCTTTCTAAATCACATTGATTTTAGCATGTGTTTTACTTATTAGCAACCAGAGCAGCACAGGGACGAGGGGCAGTCCTGTCCCAGCTGCAGCTCTTGTTGCTGCTCCCCTGTGAAGTTTCCACCTGCAGCTGCTGCATTTTTACCTGCTGATTGTATTGGATTGCTGGAAACCCACTGTGATGGATTGTCTCCAGCCCTCCCAGGACAGCTGTGATGCAGGATGGCTGGGTGACACAGGGTGAGTCGGTGACATGGGACAGTGCTGTGGATCAGCCTGGAACACCCTGAGAGGTACAAGCTGTAGCCACAGGATTTCCCCCATCAATTATTGTCTAATTGAGGCAATTTAATGTTACTGTTATGGAAAAAATGCACTTAGATGGCTTTCTGTCTGATTTGAGCTTCCCATCCATGCCATCAGGGTCTGGGTAGATTTACAGCTACTGACATTGTTGGGTGGGAAGAGGGCAGAAAGGGAAAGGAAATGTGATTTGCTCATTTAAGGAAGAAATTAGGAGGTATTTTTACCTTGACAATCTGTCAGGGGCTACTGAAGGCAGCTGTTGCTTTGGCTAGACTCACTCCTATGGAAGTTTTTTTTCCCACACCCAAAAAAGAAGGGCTGCCCTGGGGAGCAGCACGCAGCAGCACACACATGGCAAGGGGCAGGGCTACGGCCTCAGTGAGCACTGCAGATGGGGATGGGTATTTATTGCTAGGGAAATCACTGTCTGCTAAGTACTTTGCAATATTATCAGTGAATCCCAGCCATGGGGCAAGGCAGCAGAGTTACAATGACAACCAACAAAGGCTGCAGCTGGCTGGGGAACATGGGGCACTGACTGCTGCCAGAGCTTCTCCTGATTGATTTGAGAACATAAATACTTATTTTCTATTAAAAGCAAACAAACCAACCCCAACGATCCGCACAGGACCGCCCCGAAGGACATGACCCAGCAGTGCTGCTCCAGCCACGTTGCCATGCGGCCCCCAGCAGCTGCAGCTCAGTGCTATGGAGGCACCCACTGCTGGGAAATGAAGGAACGCCGCAACAGGGGATCCTCAGAAACCGCTCAGAGCCCAGGGAGCCTCGCAGGGCACACAGGAGGAGGAAGGCTGTTGCTCTTCAGCGTGGTGGTGTGCTCTGTTTCTGCCCATTTGTTCGTGTGAAGAATGGATTGCTCAGCCTTTCAGGTAGCAGAGCAGAACAATTCACAATGGAAATGTTGAATATAAAAGTGTTTGCTTCAGCACAGCACCAACTTGCCAGCATTTTTCATGGGTGTGGAGCTGCCCTGGGGCTCCTGGCACCTCCATCTTCCTATGGGCAGAGGGAGCTTGGGGAGAACTGTCTACACACCTCCTCCAGATGCTCCCCAAGGCACAGACCTGGGCAGGCTCCCAGCTGCTGGAATTCCCTCTGGTGCTGCAGGAAGCAATTGGAGGCAATGGTCTGCAGAGGGAGAGGATTCTGCACTGTCATGAGAATCCTGTCAGCAGCAAGGAGAACTCAGGGGAAAATAATGCTCTCCTGACCGTGGAAAAGTCACATTTGGCATTAGTACATAGTTCTGATAGCATAATATATTTTTTTTTCTTTTTAATTTATAGTATTTTTACCTGAAGTATTAGTGCAACCAGCTCATGTAGATTTATCCTTAAAATAATGTAGGATAAAAATAAGGGCTTGGAAAGGCTCTTATGCAGGAATTCATTAGAATTCTACAAAACAGCATGAGCTGATGCATTTTTCAGATACTTATTTCATTAAAATATATATATATATATTCAATTAGAGATTACATTTTATATTTGTCAAAATGAGATATTGAGGAACATTAATAATATAAAGATGGGGCTACTTCAAAATATAGTTTTTCACTGAAAAAAAAAATAACCTCAGGTAGATGTTTTTCTGTTTCTATCACTATTACTATTTTCAAGGAGCTATAAATTAATAAACCAAACAAAACATTAATTGCATAATCATGCTGGAATTTTCTTTAAGCTGGAATTACCTCCTAGGTACAAAACTGTGCAATGGCATTTTCAGTAATGCAACAAAGTTGTAAAGCATTTGATGAAATGCTGCACACTGGCAGTGCCAGGGAACTTCCCAATCTCAAATAAGATCAGCTTGAGGCAAAACCTCCCCATGGGTGCACCTTAATGCCCAGCCTGGTTTGTTCTTCCTTTATGAAGAACATTCACGAAGCATTCAGATTTCTCTATTTTCCTGCTAGCAGGGGAGGGTCAGTCTGAGGCTGGGAGAACTTCAGGGAGGTCTGGGGGGAGTTGTTCAACCTGCCAGCAGCAGCATGGACATGAAGTCAGCTGTTGGATGGAAGAACCCATGGTGACTGGAGATGGAGGTGCCCATGGTGATCAGAGATGGAGGTGCTCATAGGCACTGGAGATGGAAGTGCCCATGGTCACTTGAGATGGAGGTGCCCATATATCGTTAGGATGCCTGAACAGCCTCACAGGACTGACAGAAAACATGGGAGTGAAGAGAGATCTACACCTCCCTGCAGAGACTCCTGGAAATCAGGTATGGTGTGCATCAGGCTGTCTCACATCCTGTCCTGTTCTCTGCTGACCACAGTGGGAGCTTGGGCACTGCATGTTCATAGCAGCCTGGAGAGAGCTGGACCCCACCTTGACCCCTGAGGTCTGGGGCTACTGATACACTGATGGGAAGCATCTCATGGAATGCATCAGCTTCTGAGTGCTGCTGGAATCACTCACAGAAGCCTTACTGGCTTCTGACATTCACTTTGGGCCCTTGCCATTCCATCTGGCTCAGACGAGGTCTGTGACATAAATCTAAAGAGAGTTCATGCATAAAACCTTAATCTTCTGTTTTGGTATTTGAAAAATGAGACCTGGTAGCTTCACGCCTTCAAGAGGCTGTTCATAACCATGGAAATACGTGTGTGAGAGAGAGGTGAGAAACTGCAGGAGGATATTCCTATTGATCGCAGTTATTGTGTATCGGAGGAATAAGGGCAAATCTATTCATCTGTCCGAAAGTCACAGACTTTCCTTGGGAAGTGAGAATAATTATGTTTGAAAAGGTCAGAGTGAGAGTTAAAATCCAGAATGCCAAAAAGGAGAACACGCCGGATGCTCTGTGACAAAGAAAAATGCACGAACAGAATGGGATCCTGGGCTGCAGGAGGCTGTGAGCGTGGGGCTGTGGGCAGCAGCAGGGTGCGCGAGGCGGGGGGCAGCACGGGGGGCAGCAGCATGGGGTGCCCCTGCTGGGCATCCCTATGGGCCACGGGGTGTCCCTGCAGGGCCCTGCTGCGGGCCGCTGCCGGAAACGGCTCTGAATGTGGAAATGAACGAGTGTGTCTGCGGCTGCTCAGAACTACAGAGATGTCCTGTGTGGTCTGAGGGTGGCTGAGCAAAGGAGATGTGTGTTCCCCAGCTGTGTGTTCCCTGCCCTCGCTCAGCTGGTGCGCTGCTATGCAGGTGGGAGCCTGGGTCGTTTCAAGGGAATGATTACCAGCTATCAGAGAGCTTCGCTTCTAGTTGAAAATAAAAGTTTTCTTTTCTTTCTTCCTTGGGCATTTAGTCAGAACTGTCCACCTTAATCCATCGTCTGGATATCAACAGTGCTTCTTTGTGAGAGGCGATAAAAGAGAGGTTTCAAAAGACAGTGGTACCCTGGGATCCTCAGTAGGAACAGCACAGAGCGGAATCAGAAAACACAGAACCGGAAAGAGTTTTTCTCACCGTTAATGAAGTGGAATATTTCATCGGTCCAAAAGGCAGTTTTTGATTACAAAAGAAGTCGTATCTATGGGATGAGAGGCGGGAAGATGCGAAGCTGTGGCACCGTGCCCAGGTCACTGTGCGACACCGGGGTGATTTCCCACTGGCGGTCCTGCACCACCACCTACACCGGGCACCTGGAGGCTGTGGGGGGTTTGGTGCCACCAGCTCCATCCAATGGTGGCCTCAGAGCTGCGTCTAATCTGCCTTTGGGCCACGACATCGGCTGCAGATGGTCTGGGAAGGATGGAGCGGCGCAGGGCTGCAGTCTGGGCCTGTTGTACTGCTGGGAGCTGTGCCCTCCTGCTCCCCAGCTGCACCAGGCTCTGCACGCCTTGGGGAGGGTCTGTCCTGAGCTTATAATGCTCTGCTGACAGGGTCTGCACTGAAGGTTGTGGCAACCCTCAGTGCGGAGGGATCCTCACGCTGATGGGTGAGGAGTGCTCCTTGCTGTTGTCCTTGTCTGCCTGCAGCACCACGTGCCTGCCCACATTGCAGAGCGAACTCCTCGGCTTTTTCTCATTTAGTTTCCTGCATAGGCACCTATATTTAACATCAGGCCTTCATTCTGTTAGCTAAATGGAGAGCCCAGATGGCAATCCTGGTCTCTGCTGCCATGAAGACTGTCCTCAAGCTGTTGGTGGCTCCAGCACTGCTCCTGCAGGTCAGCCCCGCAGAGCCCAGAGCCAGAGCTGTCTGTTCACGGTCACTGCCATTCGTGGAGCGCTGTGGTCCCATGTTCCACGTCAGTGCTGCTCAGTGCCTGATGCTGGCATTGTGTTACCTGGAGCCAGGACATGAACCACCCTGGGAAGCTGTAGCTGCACGTTCTGAGCTGCTTTCTCACGACAGATGTGGGTGGGCCAAGGCTGAGAATGAAGTTGTTGAAGGCATTCTTACAGCAGAGTTTCATTGTAATTGGAAATTGAACATGAACTGGGATGACTCATGCATGGACGATGCTTGTAGTGATGATAAAATGTTTATGATAAAAAGTTTCCCAGTTTCCCCTCACTACAAAACCACATTTTGGCTGCTAAAAATTTTGTCATGCTTCCCAGGGCTGCACTCAGGGGTAGGGTCTGGTGCTGCTCCTGGCAGCCCAAGAGGGGAAACTGCTCCTTCTCTCACTAATTGCCATTGCCAGTGAGGTAGCAACTCCGCTTCACTGTGGAAAAAGGACATTTCTCATACCTTGCTACCATCAGATTTCATTGCTCTTTCCCACATCACTATGTTTTTCTCATTCTATTTTAAATCAGGGCAATCTTTGGTCTCATTGTTATGCAGATGGCATGCATACTTCTCACTGTTTCTTTAGATTCTCCAAAAATAATTCCCACAACTGATTGGTGTTTTCTAATACGATGCATAATGGAGCCTTTCAGACATAAAATCTCTCCTTGATTCCTTTACTGAGGCTGCTTTACTTGCCAGTCTTTGCTGTGGCTGCCAATGAGGGTGCCCAGGTTGCCGTGTGCTCCCACACCACCACAAGTGCCAGGAGCTCACCCTGCTCAGAAATTAAGTGCTGGAATTGACTCAAGTAAATCTTAAGAACGTCAGAGTGGTCAAAGGGCACAGACAGAGTAACGTGTACTCATAGCCTCCATAATTAATTTTCACCACTCATACATCAGAATTCTTCCACAATTTCACTCCATGCGGTCTCAGTGTGATTTAATCAACATAGTGAATAATTTGCAATATTATCTTAATGAACAGACATCTGGGGGAAAACACTGATGGGAAAGGCAGTCTCCATACTGGTGAATAGAAGCTCCACAACCAGCACAGCCCTTTCCAAACCTGTACCTCCTTTCCTTTAGAAAGACATTTTCATTTGGGCATGGTCAGAATCAGTTTTCATAGAACCATAGAAGCGTTCAAGTTGGAAAAGCCCTCTAGGATCCCCAATCCCAACCCCAGCCCTCCCCACCCTGCCCACTGCCCACATCCCTCAGTGCCACATCTCCACGGCTCTGGAACACCTCCAGGCACCGCCTCCCTGGGCTGCCTGTTCCAATGCCCAACCACCCTTTCGGAGTGTTTTCAGTTCCGCCTGCAGGGCCCCATCCCTGCAGACACCCAAAGTCAGGCTGTATGGGGCTCTGAGCACTGAATGGAGCTGGGTTGTCCCTGTTCATTGTGGGGTTGGTCTAGATGACCTTTAAAGGTCCCTTCCAACTCAAACCAATATATGGGTCTGAATTGTTGAATAGCTTTGTGATGCCACTTCAACTTCCTCTGTTTCTTAATGTTGTTTATGGTGCAAACTGACCAAGACACAGCAGGATTTATTGTTCTGTGTCTCAGTGCCTCAGACGACAGTGCCTGGCTGCCTGCAGATATCCCCACAGGGCAGCATGGGGACATTTCCTGGTCCCTCACCCACAGCTCAGCTCTCTGCAAGACCGGTTGATGTTCACTGCTCGTGAAAGGGTCCCACTGTGTGCTTCAGGCTCTCTTACTGCAGAGTGCATGGGAGGAAGGAGTAGTGGCATCAGGCCAATGCTGCTTGAATGAGGTTTGTACAGTGGAGGTTCACATCATACACAAAATCTCGGTGCCATAATTCAGAAATGAATCCATTTTCTGCTCCTTCCAGAACTGCGTCTTCACTGCAGTCACCAAAGAAACACTTTCTACTGTGAGCCTCATCAGGTTTGGTTCCATACTTGCACACACTGTAAGCAGAAAAAGAGACAGCAATTTGCTGTGGTGCAGATGGGCAAGGACCTCCTCACAGGGATGTGAATCCAAAGGTTGCTGTACCTTTTGGAATTCCCATGGCCCTGGGAGCATCACTCTGTCGTGTTGAGGGTGAGTGCCCAGGGTGCTATTGCCTTGCTCCCGGACACAGTGCCCACGTCAGGCAGTGGGATGTATGGCCTGGCACCCGCCGAGCTGCTGAGTGCTAGGAGTGTGGTTGTGGAGTGTGGGCACCACAGAACCTTTTGGAGCCTCAGTCCCCAGTGGCCACCACCAGGCCCACGGGAGCTGGGTGCCTGCAGTGATGGACTCTGTCAAGCAACCCCATGGAACTCCTAGTGCAGCAGAAATGGAGGCTGCAGAGCAAAGGACAGAGCCCAGCCGACAACCTGCAGCTCCCTTTCCTGCAGGGTTTAGTAAAATGAGGGCAGTGCCAGCTGAGAGCAGAGCGTCCTCTGTGCGCTCCTCCGTTCTGCTGTGTCAGCCACTCAGCAGATGAATGCCCATAGCAATGACAGGGAAAAGAGTACGCAAAGATAAAAGTGGAGAAAAATGCAGGTTGGTTTCGGTCTGCACAGTCATCTGTAGCCGTGCTTCCTTTCGGATGTGCCTCTGCACACTGCATACCAATGGCATGCTGTGCAGTGTCCACGTCTGCTGCAAGCTGCCCCTGAGGTGCTGCTGCCTGCACCCTGAGCACGTGGGCAACCCCTGCCTGTAAAACCCCATTCATATCTACATCTGTGGGCATGTCAGTGAGCACAGTGATGTGTGTGCAACTGTCAGCACATCTGTATGGGCATGCTTCACAGCCAAAGAGAGGAAGTGAGGGGAGAAGGGAGAGTTCCAGGACCACGGATCCCTGCAGGTCCTTCCTTGGAACACATCAGCCAAGGCATGCGGCACTGCGGGGAAGAACGCAGCTGACTCATGGGGCACCACTGGTGGAACCCTGCCCTCTCCTCTGAGCAGAGATGTGCGTGGGGAGGCAGACCCACAGGGAAGCAGACCCGTGGCCATGACAAGCATGGCTACTGCGTCTCAGAGGACATGCAAAGTCCTGATGGATCTTTTTGGGGAACACCTGTGAGACAAACGCTGCCTAGAGCGGCCCAGGCCCTGGCATGGCTGCGGCACCTGGGGGTCTGGGAGAGTTTGGGTTGGTTCTGTTGAAAAAGTGCAGGCAGGAAGACTTAAAAAAGACAAAAAATGTTCTTTCACTGTTTTATAATGAACTCTTACAATCATTAAACTGTGCTAAATACACATTTTTAAAGATCAATGTGCTATTCATTTTTTATTTTGGCTGAGGCAAACCGTTTGAATCAAAATCAAGATCCTTGGAATTATCCCTGAAGTGAAACACGACAGATGAAAGAAGAGTCTCCTTGGCCCCTATTCAGTCTGCTGCTTTCTCTCTAAATCATGGAAAACATGTCAAAAAAAGTAAAGTGAAATCTATTACAGGAAAGGGAACTTACACCTGAGCGGGCACATAAAACATGCTCATTAATTTATTTTCTTTTCAATAGCTCAGCTGTCTTATCTCCCTCAGCCATTCAGTCTAATTTAATTGGCTAAAAAACGTGAATTCTATTTCTCCTTTTCTGTCATATTTTATAATCCTGGGGACACAAGCTCCAGGTACCCCAACGTGGAACAGAGGCCCCTGCAGGTGTGGCTGCACAGCGTCCCCAAAGGCAGCAGAGCGGGCTGAGCACCATCATTCATGTCTTTGGGCCACAGCTTTTCTATTAAGATGCCTAAGAGGAGAATTTCAAGAATAACGCAGCAAAATGTGAGTGACGTGGAAGTGTGAAATGAACGCATCCTCTCAGAACATGCCCTAAAACACGGCATCCATGAAGATCATGAGGTCTACCTCTTCAGTCACCAAGGCAGAGTTTTTCTTCGGGATTGTGCATCTGCTAAGTTTCATAGTGATAGAAATAAATGTGCGTTGGTACTCCTCCAGGTAGAGCCATAAGCCATACAAAGAGCCCTCATATAAAACTTGACATCTATTTGCTTCTTTCTGTTTATTTACGCTTCCTCTCATAGTGACTTCTTGCTGTAGTTGTGCTTCCACAAACATCACGTCTGTGCCAGAGAAGGGGAGATTTCCATCACTTGGAGATCTTCACTCACCTTCGTACTTCGTGAGTTTGAAAGGCTCCTCAGTGGATCAGCATCCCTACACGATCCTCTTCGTCACTTCTCCAGCTCAGCTCCCCTCGGCTCCCCGCTGCCGGACTCCTCCATCCAACCCCTCTGAGCAGTGCAGGGAGTCCATGCAAGGAGGTTGAGCTGCTGCGATGCCCACGATGCTGCCCTGCTGCAGCTGCTTTGGAACAAATCAGGTGAGCTCCGTGTCCTGGCTGTGGGTGGGGGGTGATGCTGTGCCCTGCACCTCAAGGAGCTGGGGGGTCTCAGGGTGCTCTCCTCACTGCTGATCTCTGGTGCTCACATTTTGCATTGGCTCAATCAGTGGCTTAGCCCACTATGCAGTTTGCAGGTTACATTTTCAAGCAAAGTAATACCCCTAAAATCAGCAGAAATGTAAAGTCTGGAGCAAAATATGCTTCTTCTGGTCAGTGATACCAAGGGGTATCAGCAGCCAGAAGTATATCAGACACACTGGCACTGCAGTTCTGATATGCTGAAGGAAAGCAGCGTGCTGCATCAAAACAGTCTTTCTCTGCCTCCCTTCCCCTTGCACTGCTAGGACCTATCACAAAGGAAGTTTTGAGGAAAGAAGGGTTTTATTAGAAGCTGCATATGTCATGCTAAAAATACAATGAAATAAGCAAATTTCATGGCAAAAAGCGCAGCCTGCCAGAACATTTTATAGATGAGAATTGTTTCCTGCTGGGAACTGTATATAAAAATCACAGTGTTTCATTAATACATTTATGCCTACAGAAGAGAGGTGTGGGAAATAAAGCACAGCCAGCCTGAGTTATGTTCTTTGTGCATTGCTGTGCCACTAGGAAGGCTACATTGGCAGCTCTGAGCCACGGTGGCAGCCAGGCTGCCCACGAAGGGTGAGCACTGACTGCACGTGGGTCCGCGCTGTTGGCACCCTGCCCAGGGGAGATGTGCTGGGGGCACACCAGGCATCACCCCGGTCTGCAGAAGGGGTGAGAAGTCAGCCCAGCCTTGCAGATGGAAACAATCTCACTGCACACATCAGTAGGAAGAGGGAGTAGCTTTATTGATACGTTATAGATACAAAGTAGTGATTCCAGAAAACCACAGCCAATCTGAGAAATACCCTTAACAAAGCTTAAAACTACTGGCCACTCACTGAGGGTTTGCACCATCAAGGCATCCCGAGGTCAAGGATGGGTGTGCAGATGTGACCTCAGGGGTGCCTCTGCCCAGGGGAAGGTCGGTCACACGGCCAGCTGCCATGCAGGGAGCTCACTGCGCCCCTGGGGTGCTCGCTGCTTGTGGGGCAAGGTGGTTGGCTGGTAATCAAAGTATTTATCACACGCTCCATTGGCACCTGATGAACCAGTGGATGCTGTCAGTTCTTCGATCACCCATCCTGAGGCAGTAGTGTAGCGCTATCTGCCTTGGCAGTACTTCGATTATTATTAGTATGAGCAAACCCTTTGGCATCTCACTGCGTGCCTGTGCCCAAGGCCTTGGGCATAACGGCCAGACTGGGGAAGGCAGGAGCCCACTGCCACACCCAGGTATGGAACCAGACGTTAAGCTATGATCATGAATATAGATGCTGCAATGAATTTAATAACTTCACATCCCTTTCCTGTGCTATCCTGTTTTTCAGCTTCTGACACATTGCCAAGACTGGGAGATTTCAGATTCCCGTGCACCTGTTATTCAAGAAAGATGAATAAGTGAAGTTTCTATGAAAACATAATAGAAGAGAAAATGGCACAACTTGTCACAGGTCAGTAGGCACCCTTACCCAGAGCGCTGAGTCAAGGCTCTGTGTTGGACAGAGACTCTGCCTTGCTGGGCAGCATGTTCCAATGCCTCTTCTTTCTGAGTAGAATTTTTTCCCGATATTCAACTTGAATCTCCCTTGGCACAGCACGAGGCCATCGCCTCTCATCCTGCCCACACACACAGACCATGCAGCCTCCCCAGCACACACTGGGAAGCCAGCTGCCTCCTGCACAGCACCAACGCAGTGCCAGCAGTCCCAGCCCAGCACGGCTCCCATGCTGTGTCACACGTCACAGGCGGTGTTAGCAATCCCCAGCTTCACAGATCTGCCTTCCAGAGAAAAAAAGGAGTATGGAATCTCATTCAAGGGTGCAAAAGCATGCTGGAAATTATTTATTTATGGCCAATGTGTAAATAATTCAGTTCTCTGCTGCAGTTTAGAAGTTTGGACTGTTGCTGCTTCAGGTTGTTGTGGTTGCTTTCAATGTATATATGTGTCAAAAGAGAAATCTCTGCTGGACAGGATGAGAAATGGGCCAAAGCTGTGCATGCATACCCCTGTATGAACATGAGCGTGGATGAGAACAGAGCTCTGGAGCAGTCACTGTGAGCACCCTCCACTCTTAGGAGAGTATGTAAGAGACATGAGCTTTCTAATCCTTTGTTGTCAAATAAACCTTCCCAGCTTATCTGAAACGTGGATGAATAGTTTGTTGTGCTTCCAAATTCAAAGGGCAGGGGCTGCAGAGCAGAAACCTTCATATTTCTTGTAAATCAGGAATTGTGCTGCCTCTTCAATACCCCGTTAAATGTTTGCTCTGTTGAAAAGTCTCCTCATGAACACACCTTGAAGCCACTTCTCTGCCCTGCCCGCTGTGCTGTCCTCATACCCCACACTGGGGGGATGCCCACACCTCGGCCCCAGTGGAAAGTGGCACTGGGAATCTTGTGGTGCTGCTGGAGGTGGGGCACGGAGCTGCGGGAGGTGGTGGTGCCCACAGTGATTGGCACTGTTCTGGATGCAGGGACCTGATGGTGGCTGCAGGGGCACAGCCAGCATAGCACTGCAAGGGCACTGATGGCACATTGCTGGTAAGGGCACAGATGGCACAGCACTGGTAAAGGCACAGATGGCACACAGCTGGCAGTGGCACAGCTGGCACATTGCTGGTAAGGGCACAGCAGGTATCCTGCTGTCAGGGTCATAGCTGGCACACAGCTGGCAGTGGCACAGCTGGCACAGGGCACCAGGCTGCTCCTTCAGCAGTGCCAGGCTGCTTGCTGCAGTGCTTAGCCTGTATTTACTGCTATGCTCCCCTTACCTTTAAATTAACTCTTATAATATACCTTCAGGACTAATGAATTCAATACATAAAGCCCATGCGCCAGAAATGCTGCCATTCGTTTTCCAGTGTTCTCTCCATAAAATGGCTGTCAGCTCTTCAAGCCTGACAGTGCAGACACTGATACGAATCCCTGGCTGTAATTATATTCCCCAAGATTTCCTTTCCATTGTTAATGCAGCCATCTCTTCCCTCTTTCTTGCTTAATAAGGTTGTTTGCCTCCTTGGCAAGGACACTGTCATCCATATTTTGGTGCCACATTCTGCGCCTCCTGGTTTCTCTCTTCAATTTTAAGATAAATTATTTCTCCTTTGCAGGGCTGTCATCAGCATGTTTTCGAAGATGAGCATTATCAAACACTATAAGGCTTGCAGTGGGGCAGCCTAACCTAAAAAGACATGTTTGTCTTTATTATCACACTCCTATCTCTGCATTAACTTTCAGATATCTCTGTGTTCCAGGGGTAGCTGTTGTCACATCTTGTGAGCGATAGTATTAATCTTCCCCTGTGTTTCTGCCCGGGATTGCTCTGCCCTATGGCTTCCTTTGAGGTTTCCTGTTATCTTTGTAATCAGGTCAATATTACAGTTCTGCATAAACAAACAGTAATGTTTGTTATGAAGCCTTATGAATTTATTATGATGGAAATTCTTCTCCTTTATATGCATGGTAGTTCCTGGATCTGCTATTCCACATTTCTGACGTATAGAAGGAAGTTATATGTAGTTTAACCTCTTCTCCCAGAGAGCTGTGGGTGCCCCATCCCTGGAGGTGCCCGAGGCCATGGATGGGGCCCTGGGCAACCTGAGCTGGGGGGCCCCCAGCCCATGGCAGGGATGGGGCTGCGAGGTCCCTTCCGTCTCAACCGTGCTGTGATTCTGTGTTGCTTCTATGATAACAGTGCCCCATCTCCTGCATGCTGGGCATGCTGTCCCTCCCCTGGCCACCCCTGAGCAATGCCCTCTGCCAGGGGCAGGGGACACAGTGCTGCCAAGGAACACAGCTCACAGGTCCTGTCCTGCAGCAGCCCCGTGCTGCTGCCCTCATGAGCATCCATCTTAAGATAACCTTTGCTCTGTCCCTCATCCGGTGCCATGTCTCAGGCCCGTTGCAGGAGCTTATCTGTGACACAGGATTAAGGCTCTCTGTCAGTTCCTCCCGTGGCCAGATATGGTCAGCTGGGTAACATACAGCCCATGTTCATGCTTCTCTCTTTGTGTAGGGAGAACCACAAAGCACCTGGGTTGGAAGGGATCATGGGAAAGTCAGGGGCAGCCCCTGGTGGTGTCCATACTAAAGAGGATCCACCACCTGGGGCTGCAGGTCTGGTGCTGCACTGCTGCCCTTTGTAGGACTGAGACCCGGCTGAGCCAGGGCTGTTCTGCACTGCCTGCACTGGGAAAGGAACTCTGGAGAGCACTGCAGTGTGGAGTTCACGTTGTGTCCTGAAATCAGGGCAGGAATGGTGGGGACCTGGCACGCTCCTTCTGCCCAGATTCACTGCAACCTCTGTAAATTCACCTTGTAAAGAAATGGATTATTTGGTTGGATCGGCTGCAGCGTTTGCTTCAGCATCACCTGAATGCATGCGCAGGGCTTGTGTTGCTCCCTGGTGTGAACATTGCTGCTGGGGAAATAGTATTTCTCTGGTGTTCATTAGGGCCCAACTGTCATTCCAGCCATCAAACGTAAAGGATGGAGAGCGGCTTAGAACTCATTTTCAGATCTTAATTTCTGCGCCGCACCGCAGGCTGCTCGCACAGCAGGCATTGTGCTCTGCGCACAGCAGCACGTCACAGTGCGGAGCCACAGGCAGCTCCTGCAGCCCTGTGAGGTCCCTGCTCACTGCCGCTGGCTGTGCTGTGGGTGTGGGACAGTTCTGACAGCTCCCGGGCACAGTGTCACAGCTGCGGGTGCCGACCGCTTGTTCTCTCCATGCCTCAGCTTTGCTCTCATTGCAGCATGGGCAGCACGTGTTGGGCAGGCCCTGGAATGGGAGGCAGTTGACCCAAGGCAGGTGCACACCATAGAACCAGTGAATCACAGAATGGTTTGAGTTGGGAGGTGTCTCGCTCCAATTTATAGGAGGGAAAGGAGGTTCTTTTAACATCTGTATACCCAGTGTGACGTTAAGAAACAACGGTTCAAATGCTGGTCCGACCAGGTTATTACAGATGTTAATTAGGGAGATGGGGAAGGGGAGGACAGATGCTATTATGAATTTGGGTAATGGGGAAGGGAAGGAAGGTGACAGAAAAGATAGGAAAGAAGATGCAAGGAGTCTTTATAGGAAGAAAGAGGGAGATGGTCACCATCATGGATCTAGGGTGGTGGTTTGTAGTTCAGTCTTTGATCTTCAGTAGTGGGGGGTCATTGGGCAGTGTTGTTCTGTTGATGACAGTAACCACAATGACAGTGGTGACCATGACGATGATGGCTCCTTTTCAGTGCTTTCAAAGTGGTCGAGTCAGCTGTCTTTGGAGTGACAGCTCAAATCCAAAGTGGTTGAGTCAGCTCTCCTTGGAGTGGCAGCTTCTGGCTCTGCAATCTCAGTGGAAACTCCTTTGTTCCTATCTTCCTGGCCTTGCCAGCAGATAAGAGGGAGCAGGGAGGCACCAACTTGTATCTTGCCTTCCCAGGATACAATGGCATCATCCCCCAGTTTTCCCATAGCAAACTGGAGTTATTCAATTTACAGTAAGCTGTCCTGAGCACTCTCTTCTGAAGGCAAACAGCTAACATTGTCCACACAGTGATGTTGATTGACAGATGGCAACACCCATCACTCGTCTCCTAGACAAGTCAGTCTTATCACAAGAAATACCTGAGGAAGCAAGCTTTGAGCCAAAAAACAAAGGATTCTCACAGAAGGGACCCTTCAGTGCCCTCTGGTCCCACTGCCTGCAGTGCACAGGGACACCCACAGCTCCAGCAGTGCTCACAGCCCATCCCTGACCTCGGCTGTGTGCAGGGATGGGGCAGCACCACCTCTCTGTTCAACCCATGCAGTGCCTTACTGCCCTTAGTGTAAAAAAACTTCTTCCTTATCTCCAATGTAACGCTGCCCTCTTTCATTGTGAAACCATTTCCTTTGGACGCTCTCCTGCTGGTCTGTATCTCTTCTGTACCGAGGAGTCCACATCTGGATGCAGAGCTCCAGGTGAGGCCTCACAGCCGTGGCCACATCCAGAACCTGCACTGTATGTGTGCCCGGGGCTCCTGCTCTGTCTCTTTTCTGAGTTTGCCAAAAGAAATGAAGAAAAGGCTGCTAAGGACATACAGAAAATATGAAACGATGAGTGAGACTTTTCATTTTTTTCATAATTAGAAGTGTGACATGAAAATGTGAAATGTCAAAGGGATCAACTTCAAAGCTTTATAAAATGAAACCCTCACTTTGATTTTAATATTACTTTATGGAGAGAGACAGAAGAAAAATAACTCTCTGTGTAAATATTAGAACTACAAATCGCAAATTTCATGATTAAAATCATACTTTGAACAGTAAAAAAATGTGATACTGGTCTGGAACTTGCAGAGGAGCAGGAAGGGTCTCCTTGATGCAGCACTGCTCACCGCCCCGCAGAGCTCAGAGCCCACGATGGGGCAGCACCTCCACCTCATGGCTCCCAAAGTCCTTCCTCTGAAGGAACCTGCCCTGCAACCGCTGCCAATGTCTGGGCAGCCCGGTCTGCTGGTTGGAGACCCTGCACGTAGCAGGGTTTGAAGCTAGATGATCACTGTGATCCTTTTCAACCCAGGCCATTCTGGGGTTCTATGAATGTCGTGTCCTGAATTCTGCACCTCCACAATGTTTGTTGTGGTTTGGGTTTCTTTTCCATTGTAAGGCATTTTGTTATGATAAATGGTAACAGGGAACTGCGTGAAGTTCCTGGGCAGTGAGAGCACAGCAAACGTGTGGCCCTGGCTCTGCAATGTCTCTGCTGGTGGCAGACACACTGTGGAGGCCAGGGAGCATTTCTGGTGCTGGTGTGCGCATTGTAGACAAAAAGCAGCTTCCCAAGGGTAACTCGAGGCCACCCCACAGGTTGCTTGTTCCTTCAGCCGCTCGGTGGAGAAATCTCAGTTTCTTTGTAATATGCTCTGATTTTCTAAGGAAAAAAAAATCAATTAACTTAAGGAGCCCCAGCTGTGAGTTTACCTCTGTGAGAATAAAACAGAAACCTGCTGAGCTGTCCTGTGCTGTGGAGCAGAGATCCCTGTCCTCGCGCATCAGTGGCTCTGGATTCAACTTGTGCCTTCAGTTCCTGTGAACAACCAACAGTCTTCAGCCCTTTGTGTGGCTGAGAGGCTTTCCTGCAGGATTTTGCACTACCTGGAGCACACCATCATTACAAACCCAGATGCGTGCCTATGCTGATCTCCTGACAGGTTATTGAGACCTCCGTGATCACAGCTGATGTGCAGCGTGTGTGAAATTCAGATGTTTATGGCCACGATCCTGATTTCATCGCTGCAATTCTGCTCTGATGCAATTAGTCCGCAAGTTTGATTTCAGTCAAAGTACCCTGCCTGCTGTAAGGAGCTGCTTTAGCGGGGGGTTGGACTCAGTGATCTCTTGAGGTCCCTTCCAACCCCTGTAATTCTGTAATCAGATCCTTTGATCTGTTTGTATGAAGCATGGAGCAGAGAAGCAAACCCGCTTATTTGCCTTTCCTTTTGCTTTCAGTCTCACGAGTGCCGGTGATTTTTTTGGATAGCCAGGAGACGCGTGGACTCCGTGTTCACTGAATCCTTTTGAAACCTATTCGTTTTTGTGTTCCACCAGAACAGCTGGGTTTGGCTGCAGCTCCTCTATGCTGGTGACCCGCGTGTCACTCCAGGCCGTTGCAGATGGTGCCTCCCATCAGGATCCTGCTGTGATGAAAGCACCGCACGCGCACTGAAGCCGCAGACAAATTGAGTAAGCAGGTTCGAAATTATGTTTGAAGAGTCACTTCACATTCAAATGGCTTTTTTTTCCACAGTATGGGAAAAAAATCTTATTTTCAGTCTGTTATTCCCATATGTTTCTGATTTTTTCTGATTCTGCACGGGGGATACAAACTGTGATACCATAAACGTCACTTCTGGAGTTCCTTCTCTGCAGAGCCTGCAGGAGCCGCAGCGCTCGGTGCTCTCAGGTGTGGGCCTGAAGTTTTGGTATCTTCAGATAACAAAAGCGAAGATGAAATGAAACCCAGAGTGTCTCAGTAAGCAGAGGGCAATTGTTTTTAAAGGACTTTTATGCAGGTTTCTTTCTGTTCTTGCTGAATTTCATTGGTGTCACTCTGGTTTCTTATGAATGAACACTGCGGGAGCTTCAACAAGCAGAACGTAAATTGAAATACACAGATTTACAATCCATCACTTCCACCCAAAGCAGAGCTTTTTGCAACAGCTTGGACTGGCCAACTAAAATTTCTCTGGGGAGTAAAGACGCCCAGGGACAGAGCACTGCCAGGGCACCAAAATGCCCTGCTCTGTGCGGGATGCCATCAAGGCTCAGAGCCGGTGGGATTTCTGAGTTGCTTTTCCAGCATCTCCAACACTCCCAGGAGATGAACCCATTATGGCAGGAAGCAGGCGTACCTGTGGCCCGTTAGAGACTCCGTGGTCCTGATGCTCCGAAAGTAAGTGCAATATCCAGTGAACTAGAGCAAATCTTATTCTCAGGTGTATGTGTCTCTGTAATTTTTCCTTTTAAGATACAATATAAGCTGCCATACAAATTCGCATGCATTTAAAAAAAAAAACCTGCCCTGGAATCCGGGGGTGAATGCTTGGCACCAACATATTGTCCCTGAATTCTCTACAAATTCAAAGTGATCGGTAATTTTTTAAGGCAAACAGTGAACAGTGCAGCATATCAGCTGTGCTGGGGTGGATTAAAGAGCCCATATCATTCTGACAGAAGGGCTCGGAGAATATGCCCTGCGAGGAGCAACTGAAGGAAATGGGGCTGTTCAGTCTGAGCAGGGGGAGGCTGAGGGGAGACCTGACTGCTCTCTTCAAATACCTGAAAGGTGATTGCAGTGAGAGCAGGGCTGGTCTCCTCTCACTGCTGATAGGTGACAGGACGAGGGGAAGAATGCTGGGATGCCAGCGTTGCATTCCGCAGGTGCTGCAGCAGGTGGGAGGACCAACTGCCGTCCATCAGCACCCCTGAGCCCCCAGAGAGGTGCAGTGAGAGACCCATTAAAGCCCGTTGTAGGCTTTAATTGGTGATCAGCCAGTCCTCCTCTCCCGTTGCTCATGGCTGCACGTATGAGCTGTGTGCAGGTTGCTCAGTGAGCAGGAGACAACCATGGCCTGGGCAAGCTAGCCACTCTGACACAGCACATCTTTCATGACTAAACCAGCCACTTGATCCTCCATGAAGAATAACAGCTTATTTTCTGGTTGCTGGCTGCTTTGCCATGAGGGAAAACAAACAAACAAAAAATGAGCTCATTATTTTCTGATATGCTTTCAGTGAAAAACCATAGATGGCTTTCAGAGGGGAACAAAACATGTAGTGATGCGTCTCTTATTCCGGCGAGATCTCTTCTCTCTTAATGATTTTTTCCTTTTTTTTCCTTCTTCTTTGTGCATGCATGTGTGAGCAGGGCCTGAAGGCATTGCTTATAGCCCTTGTTGCCTGCGAAGTGCAGCCGAGGGAGAATACAGGGCTATGAGAACAGGGGGCAAACGAGAGAGGAGCTGCTGCCCGGTGTTCTTCCTGGGCTTTGTAGCTGTTATCCACTTATGTGCATGGCAATATGTAAGCACTTCAGTTTGTTAGATATAGAAAGGCAATAAGCCAGTTCTGAAAGACAAGGCTCCCTAAGTAGAAGGTGATGAAAGAAGGCTGAGCGAGAGTGACACCTAAAGAAGGCATTTTCTGCATCTATAAAGTTTCTCTCATTAAGTATAGTGTAAACATAAACACAGTTTCTTTAATTAATACAAAACATACAGATACTAATAAAAAAATCAGCTTGTTCCAGTTTATTAACTTATACCTTTGTTTTCAGCACTGCCGACTAGGTGTTAAATTTTAGCCTTATTAAAATAAATTGGATGTTAACGGTGGTTTCAGTTGAGACAAAGCTTCACCTGCTGTATAGAAGGCAATTAGTTTGTGGATCTTTTTGTCCTGAATACATGTAATTATTCTTAAGGATATTTATATTTTTAATTTCCCATCTCTCCCATGGCTCTCACTTCCATGTTTAATTATGCATTATGTGGAAGAAAAGTTCTACTAATTAAACTCTGTTTTTATTTTAAGCTACTGTTAGATCATTTGCTCAGTGACCCTGGTTCTCATGATTGGAGAAACAGTGAACCGTCATTCCCTGCTTATTATTTTTTCATGCTATTCACCTTGGCGTTGTTGCATTGAGGACAACACGGGATTTAAGAAGGTACATAAGAGAAGGGGGATGGTTCCAAACTGAGCCAGGGGAGATTTGGGTTGGATCTGAGGAGGAAGTTTTCCACCCAGAGGGCGGTGAGGCACTGGCACAGGTTGCCCAAGGAGGCTGTGGGTGCCCCATCCCTGCAGGCATCCAAGGCCAGGCTGGATGTGGCTCTGGGCAGCCTGGGCTGCTGGTTGGCGACCTGCACACAGCAGGGGGTTGGGGCTGGGTGAGCGCTGGGGGCCTTTGCAACCCAGGCTGTTCTGTGACTCTATGACTCTATGGTGCAGCTCATGTGGTTACTGGAGGTCTCCAACAGCAGCAGGATGACTGACAACAAGCATTGCTGGATCAAACATGATCTGGTGAATATGCAGCAATAGAGGAAGTTCCTTGAATGTGTGCACCATGATCCTCAGTTAACTATAAAATACACTAAGAATGAGTACTTGGTGCACTATCTGCGTAATGTACACACAGAATGTCCACATTTTGCATTCATGAACAGGACAAAGAGACACCAGGTCATCTGAGACATACAGTAGCAGTGAGAACCATGCATTCAGCCTGGAACAGCGGGCTCACAGCTTTTATCCTTCCCATTCCACAGTGCCCTCCAGGACTTCCCTTATTTCCACCAGTCGTTAGGAGAAGCCCTTTGCTGGCTCTAGCACACTACAGACATGCAATGGGACCTGTCTGCAGCCATCAGCACACAGTGGGCCCAGGTTCTGCTGCTGTCTGTGTCCCCATGCTGCTCACAGCCATGGGGCTCCTGCACACAGCAGCTGCTTGGTTCCCTCAGCAGTGCAATACCTGGGTGTACTCACCCTGAAATAAGCAGTTCATCTATTCTTTGGAGACTTTTATTTTACTTGCCTTTGGTTTATGTATCATGAATTGCAAAAGGAAATGAGATTTAAACCATTTATTTTATTGCAAGTTAGCATTGCAATAATGGTAACTGTAAATGTCAGGAGAAATAGGAGCTGAGGAGGAGACTTACAGTCTTAAACTCCTTCTGAACTGCACCTTGACTGAGACAGATGGCGGCACAGACATGCTGCTAATGGCTCTGGTGCCATCCCAGGCTTACTGCACACCTGCCACCAGCACAACCACGAGGATCTTTTGGAACCTGGAAAACCCCCTGCTTGATTTGATCTCCGCCAGCTAAGCACAGACAGCAGCATTTGTCCTGCAGTTTGCTGACTCAGCTGCTTTTGCGAAAGAGACTTTCCCCAGCTCAGCCCTGCGCCTTATGGCCTTATGAGCAGCGTTCAGCTCAAACAGACGGCTGGCTGTGAGCGAATGCACGAACAGCTCATCCTTCTTTGCATGCCCACCAGTTCCTCCTCATTGGGCCTGCTTGTTCTGTTTGCCTCAGAGAAGGACAAAGGTGATAAAACAGCTCACCAGCGGTGCCAAGAGAAAAGCCCAGGACTCACGGCTGTGCCCCACATGGCTGTGTCCTGTCTTTCTCCCCCCCACCCCCCTCCCCCTGTCATTCCCCTCCATCCTCTTGGCCCTCCCTCCCCTTTCCAGCCCGAGCACCCCTGGATGCCAGGCTGCTGCTCCCAGGGCAGTGGCTGCAGGAGGTGCAGAGCGATGGAGGGCACTGCACGACCGCCCTGCACTGATGCTGTAGCCCAGCAGCCTTGCTTCTTGCAGTGCAATTCCTAATACGAAATCTTTGTTCTTCAGTGACAGGACATGTTTTGATTTAGTTTATGTTGCTAGGGAATGGATTTAAGGTATATTGAAAAAGGGCTTTATTCAATAGCAGTCACTACAGGAAGAGTTATAGCAAAATAATTACTGTAGTGTGGTTATATGGTAATTATTTTGGTATAATTGATGAACCTTTCCACTGTAGAAAAACCCTTACTACTAAAAGGAAAAAGAAATTCTACTTTTCCTGTCTTTAAAAAATGGTTTATTGCCCAGTCAAAATATATAAGCAAAGATTTTGAGAGAGAAATTTAGGCCAGAGGGGGAAAGATCTCTACAGCATAATTAATCTCAATCCATCCAGAGTCCAGTGTGAAAGGCGCAGTACATTCTGGGATATAATTAAGTTTAGTTCAAAATCCTAAACTTAAATTGCATTCCCTGCCCTTTTGTACCACTCTGCACATTTCATGCAGGAGGGAAGCAGGGCTGGGCAGGAGCTGATGAGATCACTGGGAACCATAAGGCAGCAGCTGGTAACAGTGCTGCCCCTTTGCCCTGCTGCTCACATCTGCATTAACACTGGAGAGATCTGCTGTTGTCCAGGAAGACAAGGGGCTTCAATCTGGCCCTTCATGTGCAATGCAGGCACACCCATGAAATTGCTCCCTTCCTGCAGCCCTTCTGCTGCATGGCTCCAAATTCCAGCCTGCTCACCTTTGCTCCAGCCCAAGTGTCTCCTGTGTCCCTGAGCATTACTTGCTGTGAACAAACACAGCTGTGTTTGATCTGCTCAGACTGCACTGGTCCAAAGGCATCAAAGTGCCACATCTTTTATTACCTTCCTGCAGTACCTTCTTATGCCCCAATACCGCAGTTTGGTAATTGCTACCTACTGTAGGTGAAGGGCACCATCAAAGTAGGCTCTGCTAATATTTGAATGTAAAAGAAGGCAAGTACCAAGGTTTGAAGAAGAAAAGAGATATATAACCCCTCTTATTGAAAGGTCTGTCCTATTCATTAAAACCACATCTAATAGGGGGATTAAATTCTTATTTTCCTCGGTGTATTTGGAAGGAGCAATTATGCTGATGAGGGCGGCCTTATCTCAGCTGGTACCAAAATACATCGTGGGTTGCAGGGCTTTGGTGCACCCAACGAACCTGAGCTCTTGTTTGTGCTCTGCACAGAGCTCCAGAGCCTTCCTCTTCTTCAGAGACTTCTTCCAGAGTCAGGACTGCCAGTTTGCTGTGGTTTAATAAACGCTTCCCATGGTCACATCACCAGTGCCTGAGCAGCGGGCTGTGCATCACCGGCGTGTGGAGAGCGAAGAGAATTTACATTTTCAAAACAAGTTGGAAATCAGTTTAAATATTGATGCAATTTCCTAAAAAGCTTTGAAATTAAACCTATTTGTCATACTGGAAAAGAAACCAGACGAAGGTCAGTGGCGTTTTACTAAGGTAGAACTTTTCCTCCCGCGCTGAATCAGACGTATTGCCATTAAAGAAAATTCATTAAGCAGATGCAGTATTAGAAACACCTTTTGCTCCATCAGTAATATTGTGTGCAATTGCGTATACCTGAATTATTGCCATCATTTCAAATACAATTAAAACCATTTATTGTGGAGTTCCTTGAATCACCATAGAAAGGTACTATAATAGATGCTCATATATCAGACCAGAGAAATTTTGATGGGAGGTGGTGATTAGAGAATAAATTGGCATTGGACATAGAATGACAAATCATCTTTTTTTTCCTTAGTTGTAATTAAAGCCATGCAGGTTTGCAGTTTGGTGCCACATCTCTTGTAGTGATGAGCAATTTTCCAGTTTGTTCCACAGCATTTACTTCTGTTCAATTTTCTGAAGAAAAAACGGACAATTATTTAAGCAAACAGAAGGGAAATATCCCAGCCCTACTTATGGCATTTTCCTCCTTTTCTCTCTTTTTTCTCCTTGTCAGCACAGCAGTATTACAAAGGGAAACAGGCCTATTCCTTCCCCTTCTCGGTGCAGTCATGGGAAATGGAGAACAGCTGCAGTATTCTAAGTCAGGAAAAGAATATTTGTTTAAATTTTTCTGTAAAATCTGTTTCCTGAGTTTTCACTGAGATTTCAGTCTATTGTAGCCTTCACTGTTAGAAGTTCCGACAGCCATTCAAGCCCTTTTAAGCTGTCTCCATGGCTTATAATTCTGCCAGTGGCTGCAGCAGTTCCTGAAAATCCACCGTGATCCTTTTAGCAGCGATTTCTGAGGGAACCACCCGAGTTCATTTCCCATTCCCGTGGCTGGGAGGAGGAGGGAGGAAGGAAAACCGACAAATATTGCTCAGCTCATCTTCTGTGCTTTTTTCTTTTCTTTTTCTTTCTTTTTTTCCTTTTTTTTTTCCTTTTTTTTTTGGGGGGGGGGGGGGGGGGGGGGGGGTGGAGGGCGTTGTTTGCTTTGAGTTTTGTGTTACTTTAATACAGCTGAAGCTGTGGTGCAGATCTGGGCTCTGGGAAGGCAGCGTGGTGCTGTCAGAGTGCTTACCCCATGCAGAGCTGTCACTGCTGCTGCACAGCCCCTGCACCTCCACCAGCAGCACCTCAGCTTCCCCCCTGCTGCATCTCTGCGCAGGGGCACAGGGCAAGGCCTCACCCACAGGATGTGTCCCAGGGGCTGGGAGCCCCTCCGCTTCCCAGGGGCACGGGGCAGAGCGCCCTGCCTCACAGTGCAGCCCTGGTGCAGGCTGATGCAACAGAACCCTGCTTGGCTGGAGAGCTGCACTGCTCATCTCTGTCTATGTTACGCTTTTGGTCCTTCTTTCTGGAGGAAAAAAAAAATCACAGAACCACAGAACGGCCTGGGCTGCAAAGGCCCCCAGCGCTCACCCAGCCCCAACCCCCTGCTGTGTGCAGGTCGCCAACCAGCAGCCCAGGCTGCCCAGAGCCACATCCAGCCTGGCCTTGGATGCCTGCAGGGATGGGGCACCCACAGCCTCCTTGGGCAACCTGTGCCAGTGCCTCACCGCCCTCTGGCTGAAACCAAAGGATGTTCCCTGGACAATGCAGGGCAGACACTCATGCCTATTTGCATATCATGCCTTTCCGTGTTGTCCTGCTATGGGAAGCCTAAAGAAACAGTGTTCATCACAGAAAGGTCAGCACTACGAGCAGGCAGCCTGCACTGGGCTTTGATCCTAGAGCACACGGCTGATTGTGCTGGAATAAGATAACTTCTACCCTTTGATGTCCACAAACTTCAGTTAAATTTGTCTGCTGTTTGTTATAAACAACTGACTCGCTAAGCCTCCTACAATGCACTGCTGAGGGCAATCTGATGCAGCTTTTTGTTCATAATACAAGGAAGAAGATTATCAGGAAATAATATTTTCACGACAAGAGATGTTATGCAGCCAGCACAAAGACTGCAGGCTCTGCACTCTGACTTGGTTATCTCGTAAGGCAATATTATGCCAAAGTCTTCTGTAGCTTCTACATCAAATGTAGAAGAAAAACACAAATCTCCTCATTCATATTAAAATGGGAAAATCCAAGGTGCAGCAGAGAAGCAGAGATGTGGTGCTGCCATGGCTTACCACTGCTGGCACAGCGCCTGCAGCAACGGGGCGGCTGGAAAAGGTCGGGGGAAGAAATAATCAGAGCTCAGTTCCAACTCAGGTCAGCTCCTCCAGTTGATTCGAATGCATCTCTTCAGCTTTAATTACGGCGGGTCAGTGCTGCTTTAATCACAGCAGTCTGGCCCTGTGTTCCATCACACTGCAGCAGAGCTGAACCCTCCATCTCTGCCTGCCTGTCCCATGTGGGGCTGGATGGGTGACCGCCACCAAATGGGGTGGGATGGCCAAGTCCTGTGCCTGTGTTCCCACCACCCCTCTCCTTGTTGGCACTGAGGGGGCTCAGGGGGTGGGGGGCTCTGTAGGATTGGGTGACGTGGTGTTTGCGTGGTCAGACAGAATGCTGCTTGCTGTGGCACCTCCTCCCCAGCCCTCCTCTTCTAGGAGCTCCTTCCATCCGTCTGTGTAAGCTCATGCATTCCTAAATCATTTTCAGATTTTGTATTAATTTTTTAATCATCTGGATATGAATGATTAATAAATGTTTAACAGCTCATAAAATATTTAGCATGTTTCCCTATGGTAGGTGCTCCATCTTCACTTGTTATCACTGGTGGGAATGAAAAATGTCTCGAAGGCTGCAGAGTGAGGACACAGCCTGGCGTCTGCCTCACCATGCACAGCTCTTGCTTTTTGCTGGAGCAGAAGGCCTGAAGTGGAAAAATAGGTGAGGAATCCTGATTAATGCTGAAGAGCCAACATATCTACACAGGAATAACTCAGCTCCCTAGGAACCTCTCTGGCCATTTGGCTGTGATCGTTGCCAGACAGCAAGGACAGAGCACAGGATGTGCTGTGTGTGCCTGCTGCAGGCGGACAGCCCTTGGAATGAGGGCTCTTCTTACTGTTTTTAGTGTTTATTTTTGCACTGAGTTATCTCACAATATCTCTCAGAGGTGAGTCACTGCCATCAAATTATCAGAAATATTCCTTCCCTGTGTTTCTTCTCCCAGGAGGGGTTCAGAGGCACTGAAGCAGGTCCCGTTCATCTCTGAAGGTCTTTACCAGTGGAGAAGTTTGCTATGTGTGAAAATAAGTGAAAGAATGAATAAATAAATGCATGGAGGAAGGCTTCTGATCGGATAAATCTATTCCTAGAATACTATTCAATGTTTCTCCTTTAAAATAATCATACCCACATTGGAGACAGCACCAAGCATGCAGAATAAATACCTGCAGTGAGTGGGACTGGGATCCAGCAGGTGGTTGGTAGGATTGATATCCTTCAGTCTTCTTCTGGAAACAGGGTTGAGCCTATTTAAAAGAACTGCAAATGTAATCCAAAACATTTCAGCATCAAAGCAGTTTCCCTGCTATAGTGAGGTGTAAAGGACAAACCCATACAGCCTGTTAGCTGTGGTATTGAACCATCTCCAGAAGATGCTCAGATGTTGCTGAGAGACCAGAGCAGTGCTCTGTGACCCCTCTGCTGGACCAGCCAGCCTGGAGCCTCTTTCATGCTTGGGATATTCCTCATGTAATTGTAATCTGCCCAGGTGCCTTATGTCTGCGTGTGGCACTGTGCGCACAGCTACGTATTTAGTTTGCATGACATTCTAACAGGTGGCAGATCTATGTGTCCATTGGCATTCACTGCAGCAGGAGCGTTCTCAAGCTAGTCCAAAACTGCATTTGCATTTGAGCAAGGAGGCTTTTCCTGAATACCACCTTCACTTTTCACTTGGCCCAATGATTTAACTCCTTGCAACGTGTAGCGAAGCTGACTGCAACCACCAGGCAGGTGTGGCGCTCCCTGAGATGGGGCACTTCACCAGTCAGCAGAGAGGACTGACTCAGACCTGGGATGGGTTGTTTAAAATGTGTATTAACTTACTTTAGCATTTGTAATCTATTCAGATACCACATTTTCCTTGTGGTATAAAATTAGATACCTCCACCTGGGTAAATAGCAGGGTTTTTCCTTTATATCTGCAACCAGCATCCTTCTCCTCTGCAGACCCCGCCTGCTCTGAGCCCCATTGTGGCTTTCCTCCAAACCCAGCTCCTCCAAGACCCGCAGGACCTCTGCTCTTCCCTCTTAGCTCCCTTCTTCCCAAACTACTCTTCAACAGCCTCCATTTCCAGAGGTGCAGCGGACTGTCCTGCCTTTGTGCCTGATGGCACAGGTCTATTCTGGCTGCATTCGTGGCGGGGGGCTGCAGCCCTGGCCCTCCATAAGGGGCACTGAGGGCCGCCCTGTGCAGCCCCCACTGTGTGCCCACCACCCTCATGGTTTTCAGCTGTGCCTGTAGGACACGAAGCACTTTGTGCTGGGAAGCACAGCTCCATCACATGGGTGGGATGGCAGCAGCCAGCGCAGCTGGATCTGCCAACAGCAGCTGGAAGACTGGTTTTACAAACACAATTGAATCATTCTTCCTGTTTTTACCAAAAGATTGGTGCTTTTTCTGTCTCTCTTTTTCTTTCTTTCTTTTATTTTATTTTAATTTTTTTGCTTTAATGGCTTTTTATGATTTACAATAAGAAGCAGAGTATATATTTGTAAATAAACATAGAGTGTTAAAAGGTAAAGCTCTGATGAACTTGTCATCTGAAGCCAATGGCTTTTTAGGTAGAAACAAATACCCTCCAGAAGAAAAAAAGATTGATTTACGAAAGCACGGTGTATTTATGGATAAATTGCATTCCCCCAACAGCACTGCCTTTTTTTATTTTGAACTTTTCCCTCAGATCAGACGTCTTTCTATTTGTCAATACAGCCAGCTAATTCAATTAATATTTATCAAGACTACATGAATGACAAATGGCTCCGCTTACTGCAGGGATTCGGTTATCCTTGGCAACTCAGAGTAACAATTACTACTATTAAAAAGAAATAATTGCCCTAAGTGACAATTCAGCACACAATCAGGCGGTGCATAATTTCATCTAGTACATTGTATTATGTCACATTATGTCAGAAAAAGAGATCTGAATCATAAACTAAAAGGCAAAGTCACTTCTGCGTTTTTGCCGCGGGAAGAAAGCGCGCTCACAAGTCAGCGTTCAGAAATAATTGGGTGCGGAGGGATGGCTCTGTCTGTGCCACCAGCTGCGGGTGCCACCCGGCGTCCCTGTGCCCCAGCAGCCTCCCGGCATCCCCATGCCTCTGTGCTGCCGCGTAGCCCAGGCTGAGCCATCGGCAGCCTGTGGAGGGCCCGTGCCATGGGGAGCAGGGGGGCGCGCTGTGCCTGCCCTGCTGCCCTGTGTGCCCAGTCATCAGCGCACCCAGGAAGGCCAAGGTAGGGGTAAACGCTGGTAACTTCCCAGTCCCTTCATAAAGATGTACTTCAAAATAACTCAAAGACGGATACGTAACCTCTGGAATGGCTGCCTTGAGAGGTGGGTCTCTTCTGGAGATACACAGCCCCCCTGGGTGCTTTCCCTGCTCTGCTGTAGGGGATTGGGCGGGGGGGGCTCCAGAGGCCCCTTACAACCCCTGTGGCTCTGGGATTCTCTGAGAGGCCTTTTGTGTACTCTGGACTTAGGAAAATCCTTTCATAGAGCTCTCTACAAGCTCTTCAGGCCAGGAGATGTGTCCTCAGCCACCTGTGGAAGGCAGCAGCCTGCTGTGAGCTGTGCTCCTGCTTCACAGAGAGGTGCTGCTGATCCCTCCGCCAGGCACAGCTCAAACCTTCTCCAGCCGCAACAAGGAGTTTGCAGGCATTTATGAGGACTTCCTTCTCTCCTGTGCCAATGCACATCAGCTGGTTTCATCAGTTGGAGCTTTTTTCTGTTTTCCTTCCCAGCACTCCCAGCCCCATCCACGTCCTTGCAGAATCTCCCACCCCTGGGGACGTGCCATGTCCAGCCCTGAATTGGCTCCACGTGGGGCCGTGACCCCCGGGTGCTGCTGCCTCCCCGTTTGGTGTTTATCTACGTGAGTATTTTTCACTTCTGTTTCACATCAGTTCTCAAAATGGGGAAAATAGGTACTGCTATTACCCCAATTGCATCTATTCATTTTCTTGGGATTTTCTTATTGCCTACATCCATTACACTAAAAATAACTGTGATGAGCTCATTTAATTTTAGCCTATGAGTGTCTGTATGAATATTTATAACACTCTACATTATAAATGCATAAAAGTTCCAGGCTCTGAAAACATGATGGCAGACCCCAGGGGAATAGAAACTGTTTTTTTTATTTTTGTGGATTAATTTTTTTTTGTCCAATTTCAAGCCAGTTTCACACATCCTGGGCTCCCAATGTGACGTCTAGCACTGACTGTTTAAACTGCTTAAAAGATTTTATGATGTTTTGTGCTCAGTGAACACAGACTAAGCTTGCATGCAAAGAAAAGGGAATGTTTCAAGAGGAATTCCCTGTGAGCTTATGCGAGGAAATCACACGTATCGATGTACCTTTCTGTTCACTTCTGGCTTTCTTGTCCTTTCTGTTTCCGAGTGCATGTGGAATGCCACATGTGAACGGCCGCTGCCAAAGCCAAGCTCCATGCCCAGTTCAGACACACGGCCCGTTCTCAGGCTGTTGGCCCCGGCAGGGCCTTGGGAAGCTGAGCCATACAGGGGCTCTCTGAGCTCTGCTCCGAGGGCTGGGCAGTGCAGATGGGCAGAGCTGGCCCACGTGTGGTTGCAGGCATTATATGTGGTGACAGGTGGTGCATGGTGGCAGACACGGGGTATGGTGACAGGCGTGGCACACCGTCACTGCCACAGTGCGTGGTGACTGTCACAGGCGTGGTGACAGACGTGGTTCATAGTAACAGCTATGGTGCGTGGTGACAGCCCGGTTCACGGCTGCGGTGCCCTTCCAGTCCACAGCTTCTACATAGGGCTGGCTGTGAGGGGCCGTGTTCCTGAGCTGTTAGGTGTGGGCTGAAGTGCAGTTAGATTCTAACTGGAAAGAGGTTCCACTGAAGCCCAATTGCATGTGTAAAGGCTGTTTAGGAATAGCCAGGTGGGCTTCTACAGGGAGACAGCCGCTCCGGATATTTTCTGTACCACTGCACTGGACTCATGCAGCAGACAAAGATGCCTGTAATGCACCAGGGCTTAAACTGCTCTCCTGCCAGAAGCATTAGGAGAATATTCCCCTGAAGCAAGGTTTTGTGCACTGAAGCTCCCAAGCTCAAGTACCCGGAGCAGCAGCTCGTGATTCTCAGGGAACCCCACCTTGGCAGGACGTGCCTGGCTCCTGCACGTGCCGCCACATCAGCCCACCTCCCCACTCCCACACCCTGTTTTCCTCTTGAAAACAAGCTCAGCAGAGAGGAGATGTGTGCTCTTCTTTGACTCAATCATTTCTCTTCCACCAGAGCATGGCGGCAGATCAGCCAATTGGAGTGAGGTTGTTTGGTACTTGAGCATAAGAGCCAGGATATAAAAACTCTTGAATTAAAGCCTTTTTCTTTATAGGTCACTTGGAAGAAATAAGTTATGAAATGAAGAAGAGGAGGTAAGGAGCTAGCAGGCTCTGCAACTCAGGTATCAGAGAAACAGAGAAACGTGACCAATTTTAAAGCAGCATATGCATGCTGCATTCACAAATCCTGTGAAAAATAGTAGGATTTGTGCTGAGAACCCTGTGCATGTCTCAGAGAAAAAAACTGTAAAGGAAAGCGTGGTCTACCACAACTCATTTCTTAACCTAAGTTTGTGTGGTGGGATCTACCCTTCTGTAATGCTCTGCCTTTACGCAACATCGGCAGCTTTGCTAAGAGCGCTCTAGAAATTGCCCTGCTTTGAGAAACGCGTTCCCTTTTGTGTGTGCACATCCCTGCAGGGCAGCAGGAGCCCATGCACAGGCAGTCGGGTCTCAGCAGTGTTCACCAGCTCTGAGATGCTGTTTGGTCATGTTCTCTGCTTGTTGCTTTCCCTGATCTCTCATGTTTCTGTCTCTGGGGCAGGGGCTCCAGAGGTGGATTTGGAGTCTGACCCTGCTGTGTCCCCTTGGTGTCCTTTGAGGTGCAAGGAGAAATTTCCCCCATTACGGTGCCCTTGGGAATGCTTGATGGGTGGCAGCAGCAGGGTGTCCCGCAGTGCCAGCTGCTACCCTGGGATGGGCAGCAGGGAGACCTGCAGGTTGTCCCATGGGCACCTGAAACCCCTCTGCCATTCTATGGAGCGCTCGGAGGAGGCCCTGGGCAATGTCTGGGTGCTGCTTTCCATTGCAGGAGGGGAATGCTGTGGAAGAGACAGAGGCTGCTTCTCTCCTCTCCTCTCCTCTCCTCTCCTCTCCTCTCCCCCAGCTCTGGTGCTGGACGGGGTCTCAGAAATGGGGCTGGAAAAGAACTGAAATGCACTAAGCTCAGGAGCCTGCATGAAGGCACAGAACATGACAGCTGTGAAGGGCCCATGGGCTGCTGCCTTCCTCTCCTCAGCAGAGCACATCTGGAAGGCCTGACATCCTCCCAGCTCCCTTCCCTTGGATATCTGCTCACCCTTTTTTGGTGGCTCACCATGACCTGCCCTGTGTGACCTCTTCCACCCAGAGCTGAGAGCCACAGAGACCTGAAGCACTGTCACTGTCACTCTTAAGAACTTGATGTTTCAGGCAATAATGCAAATCAATACATGCATTGCAACAGATGATGACCTCTCTATAGGTTTAGGAATTTTACATCCTTCTCTTTTCTCCGCTTTTTATTAAGTCTAATTACCTGATCTATAGTTCCAAATAAGAATCAACGGGACTATATTACAACAAATTATTTTTAATTCTCTTTTTTAGAAAGGATCAGAAAGTGTTATTGAATATGACACTTCTAATTACATAAAGAAAATTAGCTTTCTATTAGAGCTTGGGAGCTAGGAGCCAATCCATTACCGAGGCTCAGTTCATATTCTGCTGCGGATGTAATCTTTCTATTTTCAACATATTTAGGATTTTTCCCACACTTTCACAGTGAGGTTTTGGTGCCAGAGTTTGTAAGACTGCACTCTGGCTGCAGTGATGGCTATGCAGAGGTGCGCTCCGTGGGACTGCAGTGTGCTGTTGCTCCCATTTGCAGTGTGTTCCATCCGGTTAGCTGGATATTCATGTATTAAATGTTCTTTCCCAGTAGCACCTATGATTTTTCTAATTTAATAAAGAGTTTTGTGTTTTCCTGAGGTACCAGGGGAGGAATGTGGGAGCTGTAGCAAACTGCTCTGCCTGGAGAAGTGGAGCCTTTCATGGTTTGCTGCCAGGACTCAATGCCTGCAGGGCAGTGGCCTTCCCTCCTCCAGAAAAACTGCTGGTCCAGCCTTGTTCTCTCCCCCTTCGCTGCTCAGAGCACTCTCTGGGTCTTCATCTCACTTGCTAAAATTAGGTGTCCACACATGTTAAGTGTGGAACAAGGCACACCTGGGGCTGGCACGTCCTGTAGAACATCCATCTGAGCTCTGAAGCTACGGCAGGGAGATGGGGTGTTTTGTAGGGCATCCCAAACAGGACTGAATGCCTTACAGTCAGGCAGCTGAAATTAGCCATTGGCCTTTCTCATCTATCCACCTCACCCAGGATTTTACTGTCTCATGCTTTGACACTGATGGCTTCTTCCCCTGTGCGCAATAAGGCTGTAGCTGCCCACTGAGCCCACTCATACAGGACAAGCATCTTACGTGGGTCTCCAGCTTCCTGCCCCCCCCGGTGCGGTGCCTACAGAACCTGAGGCTGAGATACATTACTCTTTCTCTTAATATCCTTCCTGACAGTCCTACTTGATGAAAAAAATTAGGATACGAGAAAGTACGAATGAGTAATGGATTATGAAACACCAAAATAAGCTTTTTTTATCTAGTCTGTTCTGTGGTCACCTTGTATCCTGTGCAGCACAGACTGAAATGAGTTACAAAAAATACAGCACAAGGTCAAGCAGGCACAGTCCACAGAGGCTGGAACTGAGTCCACCCTGTGCACATTACTCAGCTCTACCAGAGCCACCTCTCCAATCATCTCCCCCTCCACACACGCGCAGTTTCTGGTAGCAGAGTTAAACCCAGCTTTGTAGGGTTGTTTAGGAAAGGTCACGGCTAAACCAGAATGATTGGTGAAGGAAAAAACTGAGGTTCCTGCTGAGGGGCTGCCAGCAGTGGGGGCAACTTGTGGCAGCAGAGGGGGATGTCCTGGGCACCTTCCCTGTGAATCACAGAATGACAGAACGGCCCGGGTTGGAAGGGACCTCAAGGATCATGAAGCTCGAGCCCCCCGCCAATGCAGGGCCACCAACCTCCACCTCTCACAGCAGCCCAGGCTGCCCAGGGCCCCATCCAACCTGGCCTTGAACACCTCCAGGGATGGACATGAGGGGCATCCACAGCCTCTCTGGGCAGCTGTTCAGCACCTCACCGCTCTCACACCAAACAGCTTCCCCCTGACATCCAACCTAAACCTTCCCTCCCTCAACTTCAAGCCATTTCCCCTTGTCCTTCTGTTATCTACCCTTTCCAAGAGCTGGCTCCCCTCTTGGTTCTCTCTTTCAAAGAATTGTCCTCCCCTATGGGCGTGGGGCACCGCAGGCAGCTGGGAGAGGGCTGTGGGTCACTGCGTATGGTATCACCACGTAACTGCCTCAAGGGGTTTGAAAACCAACAAATCGTTAATTACTCTGGTGGTCCTGGATTTCATTTCAAGAGTTATTATTTTAATGAAGGAAATCCTTTATTTCTCTTTCTTTTAGGCTGCGTTTGCCATTTTCCATGGTCTCTCATTTTTTTGTCAGTTGTGCTTGAAGATCTGACACTGCTGGAAGCGTTGGAACGGGGAAAAATGGGGTATGTGAGCATACTTTAATCACTGGCAACTGTGGCAAGAGGGAAAAGACAATAATGGAGAAAAGAAATCAGAAAAATAACTGTGCTTTTGAAGTGCCTGTGGAAGGGAAGCGTGATACACAGACACACTGCTTCATTTATTATGCAGAAGACGCGGCATGCTGAGCTGCTAATGAGATAGCAATTTGGAGGTCTGGGAAGAACTGGCTGTGCTCATGCCTATCAGAATCAATGGAAACCAGTGAGTGAAGTTTTACAAGGTATCAGAGTAAGAATTATGGAAACTGCTGTGCCTGGGTGAGGTGCCTGGGTCCTGCAGCAGAGCCTCCGTTCTTCTTAAGGCTTAAAACTGTGAAATGTGTGCACAGCGTCACTGCAAAACTGAAAAAAGAGCCATTTTAAATGACCTCTCGGTGAAACCCCTGCTTGTGTAATTGCATGTGCTGGTGCGTGCAGTACTGAGAAAGAGTGACAAATGGTGATTGGTGGGAGAGAAATAGAAATAGAGAATTGTGAGTATGGCAGAAGAAAGTACAGTACGCAATCCTAACTTCCCTGAAGAAGGGAAGGATGAATGTGCTTTGAGTGCAAAGGCAAAGAGACGCAGCTTCCCTGCTTCCCCCAATGCAGAAGCATGTAACCATTTTCATTTCTGAGTTGGAACTTCATAAATACTTTAATTTATAGAGTTCCCACTGTTTCATGTTTGCATTCCGAGAAAATTTGTGTGAACATCGCCTTGCATGAAATGCTCTCCAAACAGACTTTGGCATCTGTGATTGCTTGCCCTGCTGTGGAACGAAGCTGGTGTGACCTGACTTGCTCTGTCTGTTGTGAGCAAGGAACAACCCCAGATTACTGATGTGAAAAAGCATCCACGTTGAGCTGAGTACCTCTGAAGACAAAAAGTTTTGCTTATGGCTATTAAAGGACCAAATAAAATAAATCACTTAAGCCGAATAAATCATTGATTATGGGTTACACGAGTGCTCTTCATTATTGGCTCCCTGGTGAAGAGAAAAGGACAATTTTATGTGATCTGACTGCTCCATTTGCACTCTGAATCTGGCCCCAGGGCTTCCCAGAAATAAGTTACTGGGTGGGAAAACGAAGGTAGGCAGCAACCCAGTGCATAGCACACAGCACTACGATTTGTGCCGCTCACTGCTGCTGACCAGGTGGGAGTGCCAGGGCTGCTGTGACAGCACTGTGTGTCTGGGGCTCATCCCAGCCACACTCCAGAGATGGAGCCTTCTCCACCCCAGTGCCCCAAGAGCCCTTGGGTGCTGCGAGCATCCTTCAGCTGCCAGCCCTGCACTGGGATCACTGGGAGCAAAAGGAGAGACAGACCAAGTCCCTGTCCCTGATGCTCCATCCCTGGAGGTGTTCAAGGCCAGGTTGGATGGGGCCCTGGGCAGCCTGGGCTGGCATTAAATGTGGAGGTTGGTGGCCCTGCATGCAGTGGGGGTTGGAGCTTCGTGATCCTTGAGGTCCCTTCCAACCTGGGCCGTTCTGTCATTCTATGAAGTTGGGTGGCTCAAAGTGACCTCTGCACCTCACCCTGCTGGTAGGACCCCCAGCTGCCAGGCATCCCAGAACATGTAACAGATAATATGCATTTATTTCAGCCTTGGATCAAGGAAGTGCATACATAAAAACTTAGGCCCTTACAGCTCCTGGATTGATGATGCAGTCTCAAAATCGGAGGCTGTCTCTGGCAAGAGAGAGCAAAAAGCTGCTGGCAAAAAGGTATTAACTTCACTGTGCTGCATTTTATGAGGTAACAAAGAGTGTCTTGGTTCTGTGCCTTGAAAGTAAATAGAACAATATTTCAGTCCTCCTTATTCAGTTGTCCAAATGCACATAACCGATTTTTGCAGATAAGGATTTATGTTCACTTGTCAGCAACTAATAAAGTAGAGCAATTGAGACTGCCATTTATTTCAGTGCTGTTGCCTTTGCTTCAGCATCCTTGTGTACACTGCGTGGTGCCTGCCTTCAGGTTTTACTGAGCAATATGCTCCCTTGGCGGATTTGGGATTGCTGTGCACTGCGTGTCTCAGTAGTGGTGTTCAGAGGGGTCTGCAGAGCAGCTGGCTGCCACAGGCCCTGCGTTACACCTGGCTTGGCCTCACAGAGCAGCAGCTCTCGGCACAGTGGAGGGCACAGGACAAGGACTGCTCTTCCCTTCCTCAGCTGACCCACGCTGACCTCCAAGGGCCGTCCCTTACTGTTAGTCTAATTCTTTGAGTGTCCACTGGTAGTCATTACAGGATACGTAGATTCCTGAGCTGAAGTGGGCTTAAATCATTCCTTTGAGTCTCTTTGCTTGTTTTTCAGTCTGAGACTTAGTTCTGCTTGGGGCATTTCCTATATGACTCAGCAGCAGGGTGTCTATTTAATAACCTCTGAGGCAGGGAGACCTCTCACTGAAGGGTCCTGAATTACTGCAGCCTGCACCAGAATCCCACGGCACTGCCACTGTTGTTGGTTTTTCTATTTTCCATTTGGATTTCTGTTTCTAATGGACACACACTCCAGTGGTTGGTCATGGAGACTCCTGCTTTAATGTTCTTCTATTGCAGCTCCATACAGCACCAGATGAGAAATACCAAATGTGCAGTGCTCTTGCTGGTATCAATCCATGCCATTTTTTGTGTGTGTGAACTCTGCATGAAGATGAAATACAGTTATCAAACTGCATGTGTGATACTTGCACATATTAACATCTGCCAGTGCAAGGACGACCCTTTGGAGCCCTTTATTGCGTGTCAGGAATGATGGTACATCGTCTGCAAAGGAGATCTGCCAATGGGTCCAAGTGATCAGAAGGTCTCTGGTTACATCCACTACGCTGCTCAGCTCATGTGCTGAGCAATGGGCACTGTGAAGTGATGGGCACTGTGGTGGTGAGCAGTGGGTACTGCAGAGGTGATGGGGATGCAGGGCTACGGGTGTGGTGAGGCTGAGTGATGGACACAGATAGTGAGTGATGGCACTGTGGGGCTGGGCTGTGGGCATCGTGGAGCTGTGCCATGGCACTGTGGAGGTGAATGATGAGCACTGCAAAGCTGAGCCTTGGGCATCGTGGAGCCAGGCAGGGAATGCATACAGCCCTGAGGGGGCACACAGACTCTGTCACACAACAAGACCACGTGTGGGCACGCAAGCAGCCAACACAGGGTTCTCGATTCCTTTGTCAGCATAATTCAGAAAGAAAAGAGGTTTCTACGCTTCAGTGGCCCAGTTTTTAAAGATTATTTTTTCATGTTTTATTCAGCTGGAATTTATATTACAGCTACTAGTTCCTTGGGAGGAAATATAAATCGATCCAGACTAACACTGGCCGGTTCATCCTCAGAACTGTCTTTATAAAGAATTACTCTGCAGAGACAGAGTGCAGCAATGTTAGCAGAAGAGCTGCTGAAAAGCCCTGGGGGTCCTTGCAGCTGCTAGCTCAGAGTCTGGTTTACGGCTACTTTGTTCTCATCCAGTGTTAATGGCACTGCACTAATTTCTGAGGATCACCACCAAAGAGCAACTGAGGATGATACCGCTGGGATCCTGATCTGGCGTCACTGCTGATAAAGGATGAGCTGGCAGGGAAGGGGCTGCCGTGCCCACTTAGGTTTGGGAAGCACAATTTTGAGAATGCTGTTACTCCAGGTCCTTTTCAGAGAAAGTTTCAAAGGAACTGAAGAACATTTGTGGTTTTCTCAAAATGCTGCAAATTTTCTACACATTTTTTGTAGTACGTGTACATCCTTTATCCTTCTAATATCATCCCATCAAAGTTTCCTGATGGAAATGTTTCTCAGACTTGCTTTTATAAAAGTTGCAAAATGAAGCCAGTGTTGAAATATCAGAACGTCTCTATGCATGTATTTATTTTCATGACATAATTCATCTTGATGAAGAAGTGTAACTATGTCCAATTGAAATGCACATCCCAGGTGCCAGCAGCTGGGGGGGAGAGTAGTGAGAAACCTCAACTTTTGTGGTTTATATTACAGGGGATGATTCTGAAGCATAAGTGGTGAAAAAAATGAACTCAACTTTGCTTCTGAATAGCAGTGGCTAAAAACACCTGCGGTTAAAATGTCCTTGTTGTGATGCCTGTGTCTGTCCATCATTATTCACCGAGGAGGAGAAAAGAACAACAGGTGTAAGCGACTTTTTTGGATGCACTGTGAGTAAAGCTGAAGGCTGGAGGACATCCTGGGTTTGGTGTTTGTGCGAACACAGGGATTGTCCTGGTGTAGAACCGCCCACATTCACCTGACCCACTGCAGCTCTGCCCTGCGCAGTGCCCAGCTGTGCCCAGTGCTGACACATCCTTTGGCTCATGGACTTCACGTTTTGGCCTTTCTCCTTCTGCAAGGACTGAGCCCATGTGGGCTGTGAGCAGACAAAGCTGTGAAGCGAGCCCTGCCAAGATGCCTGCTCCTGTTACTGACCGCAGAGCTCAGGGCTTGATGATTACAAAGCTTTCTGGGGAGTTACAGTATTAACCTCTGCTTACATCTCTGTTGTCTGTGGTTTTCTTCCCTCCCAGTCGTCCTTTTCCCTTCAACAGCTTTGTTCTTCTCCTTATGTTTATTCCTGGGGTGTTCACAGATGTCAGTCATATCCCTACTCAACCATTGAGTTGGTGTTTATGCCACGCTCAGTAAGTCAAAAACTTTCTGTTGCCCCTGGTGGAATGCCCTGCCTGCTCTCATTGTCCTGCTTGACATGAGTTCTATCTGATGCTTTCCCTGCACAGCTTTATTCATTATTCCAGTAGTGTTTTCTCCAGAGATTTGTGCAGTGGAATTATAATGGAATATGTGGGGGCTGCCCGTCACAGCTTTCCAGAGCACACTCTCTCTTTACAGAACATTTCCCTGTTAGCATTCATCTTTTCTCATGCTAGTTAGGAACCCTGCGGGGCTACCTGGTGAGCAGCAGTTGATACAAATATATTTCAAATCATTGGATTTTGAAATACTCACAGCATAAGCTCAGCACATCTGCTGAAGCAGCCCTCTGTGAAAGGTGTGCTGCAGGTCAGAGCTCGGCTGCAGTCACTGCTGAACGGAGGTCCAACACATGTCCCACCTGGAGCAGCAACGTGTGTGAGAGTGCCTAAAGAGGGCGGTGAGGCCATGGCGCTGCCTGGAGCTGTGGGTGCCCCATGCCTGGAGGTGCTCAAGGCTGTGGATGGGTCCTGGGAAGCCTGAGCTGGGGGGTACCCAGCCCGGGGCAGGACTTGGGGTCCCTTTCAACCCAGCATCAATAGGACCATGGGGAATGGCTTTAAAGTGAGCCAGGGCAGGTTGAGGTTGGATCTGAGGAGGAAGTTTTTCAGCCAGAGGGCGGTGAGGCACTGGCACAGGTTGCCCAAGGAGGCTGTGGGTGCCCCATCCCTGCAGGCATCCAAGGCCAGGCTGGATGTGGCTCTGGGCAGCCTGGGCTGCTGGTTGGCGACCTGCACACAGCAGGGGGTTGGGGCTGGGTGAGCACTGTGGGCCTTTGCAACCCAGGCCTTTCTGTGGTTCTCTGATTCTATGATTGTGAGAGCATGCTGTGGTTCTAAGATTCTACAGACTGAGCTGGGGCTCAGTGCTGCCAAGGGCTCCGTTTGGTTTATTGGGTGTCCCACAGAATGGGTGGTGAGCTCTGGGGATGCAACACAAGGATGCGTGGGGTGGCAGGGCAGGGCTCCAGCTCTGTTCCACCAGACATGGCAGAGCCCATCCCTGGGTCTCCAACGCTCATCCCATTTGCCACCAAGACAGGTTCATCAGAGCTGCCTTCCACACTTGCTTTCCATTCTGATATGACCCTGAGGGACTGCCTGTCCCACCTCATGGGGTACACTGTGATTTCAGATCAGTAATTCAGAGCTGGACAATTAGCTTTGAAATGAAATATAATTAATTTTTCTCATTCTTCACACCCCCAAAATTCCTGGGAGTTCAGTGAGGCAGCAGCAAGCAGAACTGCTGCGGCCATCCTGCTGCTCTGTGCAATGCATTGGGCTGCACTGCTTGAGAAGTGCTGTGTTGAAGGAAGATTTCTCCAGGCTGCACACCGGTATTGTTTTCAGAAAAAAAAATAATATTTGTAATAATCATTGTGTCTCAAAAATAATTAATTTGGCAGGAAGTTAAAAAGAGAATGGAATGAAGACGTTTGAGGGCTGGTTTCCAGTTCTCATTTCTCTGTCTTTATCTCACAAGTAAAGACTGCACACAGGTGTCAAATGAGAAGACTGCTCATAATTACACTCCTTAAACACTTAATAACATTTTCTTAAATTAATATATTCCCCATCTGTGTAGCATTGAAGACATTCAGCTCATAATATTGCCTAGTTTATCAGTGTCAAATGACACATACTCAATCCAGTGGAGAATATTATCAACAGATAGAGTCTTAACGTGCATTATTGCTCATTCAGCTAATGAGTATGATTCAGGCTAGTACTTATAATTAATAACAGAACTAAAATACCAGTTACGATGGTGGTGCTAAGGTAGCTTTGTGCAGAAACACAAGGAAGCCAGGCAGCAGCAGTAGCTGAGTCCCTGGTCCTTCAGCCAGGATTAGTGTGTTTCTGAGGAGCTGCTGCCCTTGCACATTGTAGCCAGCTAGGAGACAACTTATTTGATTCTATTTCCTTTCCCATGTCTATTTTATTATTATTATTATTATTATTATTATTATTATTATTATTATTATT
>JAPSGF010000001.1:56527824-56568623 GCA_035772895.1 Perdix hodgsoniae | reverse complement strand
TATTATTATTATTATTATTATTATTATTATTATTATTATTATTATTACTGTAAATCAGACTTGTATGTTCTGCAGATAATAGAGTTTAAGAAGTGCTCCCCAGAGCACAGCCCTACTTTAGCCCCCTGGAGGGAAGGGCCTGACTCTGCTCTTGGCCCCTCCTGCCTCCCACACACCTTAACATTCCATGGGATTTATATCGCAGAATCCTAGAAAGGCCTGGGCTGCAAAGGCCCACAGCGCTCACCCAGCCCCAACCCCCTGCTGTGTGCAGGTCGCCAACCAGCAGCCCAGGCTGCCCAGAGCCACATCCAGCCTGGCCTTGGATGCCTGCAGGGATGGGGCACCCACAGCCTCCTTGGGCAGATTTGACAGGCCCTGTGTCTGACCGCATGGCTTTTGTTCGAGCCTGTCTTGTGGCAGCAGCAGCAATTACTGGGGAATACTTGTACATGGGTACGGCTTATCGTGCCCCAGAATCAGGACACAGACAAGGTTACCTTCAAGGTCCCTCCTACGCTTTTATCACCCTGAGTCACACAAAAACCATGGCCTGTTTTCCACTTACGCATTTATATCTGATGAAAGCACATCTCCTCAGCTCTCCCGCTGCAGGATTGGCCCAGGGCTGGTCCAGGGAGAGCGATCATTGCTCGGTGGCAGTAGCGAGCAGAACAGGCAGCGCGCTGCCTACCCGCAGGGATTGGTATCTCCATCCACAAATCCCAGAGGTGCGGACAGGGCAGACAGCGGTGGGGGCAGTGACACACACACCTCCACGGGGAACCCGTGCTGTCAGTGGGTGTGTGCCGGGCAGGCAGCCCCGTGCTGGGGCTGGAGATGCTGTGACCCCGCACTGCCACGCTCTTATGGGCTCGGGGTGGGCAGCAGGGCAACCTCCACCCTGCTGTGCCACGGGCACTGCCGCCTCTCTGCTGCTGTGTTGGAGCTGCACAAATCCTGGCGGGCAAAATATACTCCTCGATTCTTCTATTTTTACTTTTATACTTTACTGCTCTCTATTCTGAGGTCTCTTTGCTTTGTTTTATTGCTTATCCATGTGAGAAAAATATCTGCGAGGAAGAATGTCAGAGCAATAGGAACGACAGTTTTGTTTTTGCTCAATTCCTGGTGCTTTGGGACTTTTTGGGGCTTGTTTTTGTTGTGTTTTGGTTTTAGTCTTGTAATTGCAGACTTATCACTGCTGAGCCCAGGCGGTGTGCCAGGCATTGGTCCTTTTTTTTTCCCAGCTGATGGAAATTTTTTGTAATGACATTTTAGTTCAACGGGGAAAGTGAAATACAGGTGAGAGTGGGGGAAATCGCCACGCTGTGCAGCACGGAGCGGGTCAGCTCCCGCACCCCTCCCAAGGCCAGGCCCCGGCCTGGACAGCCGTGCACCACTGCGCCACGCAGAGCTGCTCACGGCCATGCCCAGCTGTGCACAGCTCAGAGCGCCTCACTGCTGATCCCAACAAGGGGCTCTGGGTGCTGCTGGCTGCCTGCCAGCACGACCTGCCTGGCAAAGAGAGTGTTCTCATATAGGATTGCTTTTTTTTTTTTTTTTTTTTTTGAGGCAGAATAACAAAGGACTTGTGAAAGCAGGTAAAATAAGAGCATTTTTTCCCTTCAGCAGCATCTTTCATCCTCCTTTCCCAGCAGGATCTAGTGAATGGTTGCTGTGAAGGGATGGAGCCAGGTGATGGAGATGTCAATGGGGTGCAGCACATACGATCCTCAGGGTCCCTGCTGCCCCTTGGCTGGCCCCAGCTGCAGGACGCAGTGTCCCTGGATGCCCTTGTAGGCCCCATTCCAGTGCCTGCCCCACAGCCATGTCCAGGTGCTGCCCCACCAGGGTGGCCGTGGGTCCTCAACCCTCAGTTGTTGGGGACTTGTGTGACACTGGAAGGTTCTCAGATCTGGGTCTGCCTTTGCCACCACCAGAAGCGTCAGTCCTGCCAACAGAGCTGCAGCAAAACTGGAAAGGGAACATGGGTAGTACAGCACAGGTGCACAGGTGGAGGCAGCCCGAGCCCAGCAATGTGGGTCTGGAGTTGCTCAGCCCTGAGATAACTGGGGGTGGATGAAGGAGGTTCTGAGGGGGCCTCATGAGACAACAATTCCAAGCTGCTCCTGGGACTGCGTGCCATCCTGCAGCCTCCCGGCCCCAAGGCAGGTTCCTTGGGCTTGGCCCAGAAACAACAGTGATTAGGCAAATATACAGCTCTTACATTGTCACCAAGAAAAAGTATACAACTGTCGCTTCATTAATCTATTTACAATAGTCAACTAGCCAATGAAATATGTTTGAAGTATGAATTAAAAAACCAGAGTGGCTGGAACAACATACAGTCCTTGTCAGTGCAATCTAATAGGTTGATTTGACAGAACAACTCATTTTATTAATTTTCTAAGCAAAAGCCCATGGACCTCAGTAAAACAAGAAACATGAGCATTTGTAACTGTGGCCAGGGAGATCACAGGATGAGTAATAGAGCCAGGCTCCCATCCTGCTCTGCTCCATGCTCTGTGTTTGTGTATGTCTACCAGTGTCTTCAGCACCTTCTCTTTATTTGTAATTCAAAGGGCCCATGCAATTTATTTCCCCCTCAGTATGGCCTTTACTGCATAATAAATAGCAAAGTCAGTGATTACTGTTTGAACCCAGTGACTATAAGACTAACATGGCTTACAAATTTAATTAAAATGGAGACTTCACTAGGGAGTTAATGGAGACTTGTCAGGAATACGCATAACACCACTCACCTTACGCCTATGCTTCGTGTGAGATTTGGGGTGGATGGTTCACTGTGCTGCTTACTGACAGTGCAAGGTGGTCAAAGTGCTCCTGCTTTGTGCATTAACAGAGCCAAGAAAGGGAGGGACAGAGATCTGCCTGTGTGATTCCCATTTAATGAAGCTGATTATGCTGTCTTCTCTTCCCGTGTTTAGAAAGCACATACAGAGAGAGTGCCTTCAATGCTGAAAAACAAAAAATACCCAATTTTCTTCTTTCCTCAAAATCATCCTTCCTTTCCCAGGATGTTCTTGACAACACGCCAGTGCCTCCCCCAGTCCAATGACTTGTCTGGCCTTTTTTCCTCCCAGGCAAAACATGCCTTCCATCCCACTTCCCGCTAAATGCAAATGTGAGCCCTGTGTGCTGCTCACGACTGTTTCTGCGTTTGACAAACGTGGGTCCTGAAGGATGTGTGAGAACTTGGCAGAACCCAGAGATGACTCATGGCTATGAGGTACGTCCCAAAAACAGTAGGAAAAAGGAAAACAAAAGGCAATAGCAAGACACTTTTCCTATGAGAAGGGACTGAGAAGCCATATGGTTTTCAAAAAGACGACAAAGAGGGAGATAGAAGAAGCTGATCAAAATATGCAGGGTGTGAGGAGATGTGCCAGAGAACAAAACAACGTCCATGAAATTCAAATCACATCTAGCACTATCTGCAGCTTGCTGTGGGATCTTGCTGCCACGTAAAGTTGTGCAAACCAAGAAACCAACACGATATTAGGGCAAACCAGAGTTTCTATAGTTACTGAAAGAGATTCACAAAGAACCTCATTCTCACCTACCAGGAATTAAGACACCCTCTAGCAAAAAGTATCCTGAATGAAACCAACAGCAATGTGAGAAGACCACAACTGACCTTACCAGCAAACTGCATTCTGGAGCTGCTCTTCTCATTTTTTTCCTGCTTCATTTCACCTATGAGCACATGTCCTCTTTTCTGTTCATAAGCTCTTCTGAGTAGAGTTTTCACATCTGCCACATAGGCAGCGAAGCACGTGGAAGGAAAGGAGCTACAAGAGGAAGGGAAAATGGTGGGATCTCAATGTCTCATTCATCTCACCCTGATTGCTCTGCAGCTGCAATGAAGCTCCAGCAACACATTTTTTCCAGTAGCTCTTGATGTCCCATGAGTTTAGTAAAAAAAAACAGGCCAATCTGCAGGCTGCAAGGGCTGTGGTGGGTCAGGCACGTATTTGCAACTTTTAACTCTTGCCAGTGACAAGAGGCTGTATATAAACCGATGGCATGGATACAGCCATTTCTGGCTACATCTGCACAGTGCATTGGGCAGAAGTAAAAGGTGTCTCAGGTGTAGGGGAAATGCTGAGTCACAGCCTGAACCTCTGACTGACCACCTGAGGTGAGCAATGAGGCAGCCATGGGAGCACAGGTGAAAGCAATTCACCTATGCTGCTGGAAGGGGGGGAGCCTGGCTACACCTCTCCTAGACACATGTGATGTGAGAGATGACTACCAGGAGGGAAGGATCTCTTCTGGAGATCCACGTTGCTGGAGTTTCCTAAGTGGGCCTTGGACATGGGTAAGCCTCCTATCTATTCTCTTTGTGTTGCGTTGCCTAACTTCCTTGTTTATTTCATTATTATAACATCTTAATATTCTTTGATTATACACTCAGGTCACCAACATGGAGAATTTAGAGGGATAAAACTATGTCAATGGGAGTGCATATGAGAGATGGGAGACTTCTGTCCTCTCACCTCCACAGAGGTGAACCCAGTAATAATGCCTGTGTTCCCTTTATTGTTTTATTTTTCTGATGCTATGTCACAGTAAACATGTTCAGTTCTACACTAAACAAAGGTTTCCTTCTATTTGTATTTAGGGGATTTCAAAACACTTGACATGCTGAAGAGGAACAGTCTGGAGACTTCCATTAATTCATCCGATGAGAAAATATTTGATGAATGTTGCAGCTGTACTTCTTCACAGTGTCAGAGGAAAAAAATTGATGAATTTCCCCACTTTTCTACTCTGTGCAGCACACTGCCTCTGATGTGGGAGGTTCTGGAGGAGCTAGAAGCTGACAACTCCCATCCATCTCTCCTCTGCCCAACCCTCTGCAGCCTCTGCGTGTATAGAGCCTGACAGCTGATATTTCAGCCCAGCATTGATTTTTCTCTTCAGACTCGAGTAACTGACCAAACATACAGCAACCTTTGTTTTAGCTGATCCTACCTCATTAGCTGTTGCTTACACACCTATGACATTTGAATCGCTTGAGCCAAAGCTCTGTTTCCCCCACTTACCGGAGAAGAATAGTTTTTAAGAACTTAAATGGCTCTCAAAAGAGCCCACCCAGCATCTGATGTGGTACAGTATCTCAAAATGAGCAAAATGATCAGTGTTGCCTAATGTCATCATAACTCTAAGTCTTCTCCTTCCTGAAAGATACAGCATGCTCAGAGCAGGTCCCAGCTCTGTGGTGGCTGTGTCATGGATTTGCCATCTTGCTCTGGCCAGGCTCTTGCTGGCCTCTGTGCTCAACAGGAACATGGTTTTCTTGAGCTGCTCTCTGTTGAATCCACACATAGACTGTGTTCAGGTTTTAAGTCCAGCCAACCCTCTGGTGATCTTCCTCTTCCCCAGAGACTGGCAGCCTCAGGCTTGGCTGTGGCCTCCCCTTTGCTCAGAGTCGCAGTGCCAAGGTGTTCTCATTTACACTTGAAGTCTACTTCAGCAGTAAGCTGGCTCAAGCTGGTAGATGTGTCACTGCTTCTGAAATGATGATTCTTGACCTTAGATAGCCCAGGTAAAAAACGCACAGCTCGATACAGAAGGAAGTAAGGAAGACTGAGGGCTATTTCATGCTTCAGCTTCCTGCTCAACTGCAAATCTGCTCTTGATTTTTCTTTAGAATTGGGCTTCAATTGTGTCCACAAAGATATACCATCCTGCTTGTTTTATTCATTCATAAATTCACACATTTTTCTCTCCTTTTCTTTGAAGTTCTAAATCACTGTTCCCTAAAGTAACCAAAAAGAGAACCCGGCAGTAATTTCAGGTCTATTCATTTGGCAAATCACACCACTCATAGGTGAGGTGCAGAGTTTTGTCATCAAACTCCTTGCAATTTCAACCAAGTTGAAGCTGGAAAGACTGACAACACAAGAAAACATACAAAGGCACTCGTAGCTCAGTGCAGGTAGCAGGCAATATAGAAATATAGACTGCAGTGTTCATAGCTACATTTCTTTGCTATTTAAAGCCTAGAGAAAGCCGTATCTCGGGGTGCTGGGTGAGGTACTTACCATTGCTCAGAAGAGTTGTACAAGCCCTCAGAAAAAATGCTGTCATGTCCTTCCAATAGAAACAACTGCAGAGCAATCTTCCTCTCTGCATTCTTTAACACAGAGATTCCTTTTGGCCTCTCTGTCCCAAATTCAGCATCCTAACTAAGAGCACAGATGGCAGCATCCACCAGGTGGGTAACAGTATTTAATCTCATGCACCATTTACAATGTGTTGCAGTCAGCAGGCTGAGCAAAGCTAATGAGACAGAAGGCTGTGGGGTGTAAGTGCAGAGAGTGGGGCACAGAGTCAACCACAGGTGTGCTGAGTGATTCGTGCTTTGGCAAAGCAGCTGCTGTCATGGGCCTCCTTCTTCCTGGCTGTGTCTCTTAGTCACTTAGCACAGCAAAAGAAAGAAAAAAAAATGTGTAAAAATATGTGAGCTAAGAATTGGTAGCTCTTCAGGCTCTGCCCGTCTGTATTATTCTAGCATCGCCATCTTCATTTGGTCTCAAAGCAATGAGCAAAAATAGACAAATTATATGGTTGTGCAGGACTACTTTTCAGAACCTGCATCCTGCTTCTCTCCTGATCCAACGAGCACAAGCTGGGACACTCCCAGAGATCAGGAAGGTTTAAAATTGGACTGCATACCTCTAGTCCGAAAGAAAAAAAATAATGCCCTGGTCACACCAGCAGCCCCACCTCTGCATGGTGGAATTCCTCATGTTGGATTTCTGCCATCTTCTGCAGACTTCAAGGTCATAAGTTAAAAGGCCTAAAAAAGACCAACAAAAACAAATAATAAAAATCTGTGGGTTAGGTAAAAATTGTTGTCTCAAGTGTAAGCATTTACAGAATGACTTTTTTTATAGATTAAAACCAGGCCTTATGGTTTAGGAATTAAACAGTCACATTTGCCAAGTGAGTCGGAAGGGCCTGGTGGAATGACATGCTGATGATGTGGATTTTCCACATCCCACAAAACATCACTATTCCAGGCCCTTCCACAGACACGTTACTGGTAACCCTTACACTTGCTTCCATGTCTCATGCTTCCCGTGCCCGAAATACAACCAGAGGCAGAGCTGAACGCTGACCTGCAGCGTGGTGGAAGATCCTCCTCTCAACCCCCCATCAGCCATGCAGGTTCCATCAGTGGACCGAGCTCCAAAGGGTCTTTGCAAGACAGGATACAAGGTGCGTGTCTGACAAGATACCATTCACCTGGAAGCTAAGCTCATGGGCCATCAGATCATATTCTAGTGGGAGGCTGAATTTCGCGGGTGTCCACAGAAGACCTCATGGGTTGGGATGGCCATCTGAGTGCGAACAGGACAAGTCAGAAAATCATTAACAGTGAATAAAGATGATCAGCTGTTCAAAGTGCAGAGCTGTTACACATTCACCTGTGGCTTGCTGAAAAAAGAAGAAAAAAAATGTGGAGCATAAAAGTGAGCCTATGTATCGCTTTGGCTACCGAAGCGTTGAGCCAGATGTCTAGGTAGGAAGCAAGGCTGGAAACTTCTGCTGAAGAGCCATTTGAAAATTGCCTTCACTACCATCTTGATGTATGAGGCACGTTGGAGAACGTAACAGCCTCTAGCTATGAACTGTGTGAATAGGAATCAAAGAGGATAATGTGGACAGAAGAGGAAGGAGAGAACGGTGCTTTATATTTAAAGGCACCTTCACTGTTTTCAGTAGATCTGCTAATTAGGAAACCCAAGAGACAAATTCAGTGCTTATCAGTCTTACGTGAAAGACCCCACATGGTAGGCATCGTTATGACAGGTGAAGATTCACTGCTCACCAGAAATCTGTGGTTACTCTGAAATCACTTATCTTTATTAAAATCACAATTATCACCTGGTTATGGGTTATATACTTGGGTGCAGAATGTGACAATACATCCTTTTTTTTAGGACTTTCTTTCACCTTGCTTAATTCCAGCACAACTGCATAGAAACTCATAGGGTCAGGGAAATGCAAACTGCATGCAGAAAGGAAGTTTGGGTCCTGAGCACAGCAGCACCGAAGCTGGGAAACGCTGACATGGAAAGGGCAATTGTATCACTGTGTGTACACGAGGAGATCGGTGAGTGGGAGCAGGGTTGTGTCTGTGTCTGGTTTCGAAGGCTGCTCCAAATCTAGCAAGAGGATAGCAAATAACCAGAAAACCCCAGCTGATGAACTATCCTGCAGTGACAGATCTAAAGAGTTTCTTCTCTTTTCTTTTTTTTTCCAAACACAGAAATGACAACACCAATAAATCATCACTTTCATTTGTAAAAGCACCCAGCCCTAAACAGTTTTGATGCTTACAGGAAAAGACCTGATAAGAACCAGAGGCAGGGCATCAATATCCACCTAAGACAAACAGCCTGTGACTGGGAGCAGCAACAGGAACTGTGTAGTTGGGAAGAAACTGCAAAAAGGAATGTGGAGGACGTGCAGGCTTAGCTTAGGCCATACTGGAAGTTTTTCATTGCTCTCGGCTGTGTCTATTTGCTTACATTTAATTACACCTGCAGCATTATGGCAGCAGCAATGGGAATCACTAAGGAGCTCTTACTTGCAGCACTCAGGTGTGTTGTGCAAGCTGCTGTCCTTTGCGAGAACAAGCAAAACCCTCTCCCTTGGGAATTTTCACTTTGCGTGTTTATATTCTTAGCTCATTAAAACATAATCATATTTCAAAAATGCCTTTTCAATTTGAAATCCAAAGAGTGTGATTGTAAGAGCTTTTTTTTTTTTTTTTTTTTTTTTTTTCTTGTGGAATGTACATGGCAGCTAATTAGTGTGCTAATGGGCTCTATGAGTTTGGATCAGTGCCACAGTGTGCTTCTCTCTGTGAGCACCGACCAGTGCATGATTCCTGCCCAGAGGAAGCTGAGCCCCCTGGGCATGGGGCTGGGGCTGGGCATGGCACCAGCACTGAGCCCATTGGATGTCCAGCCCTGCTGCTGAGCTGGCATTCACTGCCATTAGCTGGCGTGTGCCTCTCCTTGCTGTATTATTTTGGCATCATCAGAGGATGGAAGCTGTTCCTTCCTCGAAACATACATGTGCATAGCAACAGCTAAAAGAGTCTGTATCTCCTTCCTCGTAAGGAAATAACTCATTAATGCAAATTTGTTTGGCATCTGTGGTTTAGCTTGCCATAGGCAAAAGAAAGGAGTCAGGTTCAATCCAAGTTTAATTGCTAAAAATGCTATTCTGGGACCTCATGAAAACAAGGTGATTCATACATGCTATTAAGCTTTCCAAGCTTAAATGCATGAAATAGATACAAAAAGAAGCAGAATCAAATGCAGCCTTAGTTAAAATGAAAGGAATGCAGGGCATTCTGCTGGCTTTGTGAGGCGGGTGATGGAGCAGGGGGCAGGGACATGTCCTCACCTCAGCGCCTGGGGGAGGGAGGAGGGGGGGGAGGGAAATGGGGGAAAATAAAAGAGAGAAAAAAGGATGCAGGAGAGACAGAAAAACGAAGGGAGTAAGGAAGACAGAACAATTACAGAGAAGTAGGGAAAAAGAGCAAGCATCAAGGAACTCCTTGGATGCAGATGGAACTGGACGTAAAACAGAAAGAAACAAAACCTACTCAGTGATAAATTTTTAAGCAAAACTCACTGCTGACTTCAGATAACAAGAAATAGTTCAAGGCAAATAATTGAAAATCAGTGGGTGTAAAAGAACACGGGAGCTGGTCTGTGGACAGTGCTCCTTGAAATGAAAGAAGCAATAACAAACTGCAGTCACCTCCACTTACAGATGGGTGTGAAGAATTGGAAGAAATGATGGTCACATTTTCTTCACATATGTTGTGAGAAAAGGGATTTTTTCTCCCTTATATCAGTAGAAAGACAGAGGTTTTTCCTTCTTTGGACAAGAAAACTTCAATTTCATGTTATTTCTGTAGCAAATATGTATTGGTTCAAGTGAACAATAAAAAGGAAGGGTTTAAATTGGTAGAAAAAAGAAGCACAGCAAAGGCTGTGGCTCTGAGGAGCTGTTGGGGCTGTTGGAAATACCAGCACAGGACCGCAGAGCTCCAACACCCAGCTCTTCCACAGATGTCCTGCTCACCTTCATTCCATCTGGGATGAAAACCCAGAGAATGAAGTCCAGAGAAATACCAAAACTATGTGATTTGTCATTAAAATGTCTGCTTGCTCCAAAATATGTTTAAAAAGAAACACGAAAATCATTTGGAAAGAAGACAACTGCAGCCCTTTCTGAAATCCCAGAAGGCCTCAGCAGCCTCTGAGCAGTGCTTCTGTTGTTAAGAAACCCAACTCTGCTGCAATGGCACTGAGACTTTCCATTCCATTTTATTGCTGTCTCATTTTTCAAAGGATGCATGTGGTGCTGGCAGGAATGGCAGGAAAAAAAGTTGTCTTACTTTGTCCAGCAGAAGCAGGAGAGGTGACTTTTTTGCTGTAAGAAAAGTTCTTATTCTCTCTCTAAACAGAACATTTGGTCACTGGGGAATCTTTCCACAACAAAAGTTAAGCTTTGGCTTCTGTTCTTCAGTGCTGCATCTTAAATTCTGAGGCACAGCAAAGCCACGGACTGCCTCAATTGTGTCTTTCTTTTCCTGTTGCTACAGACTGTCTCCAGAAACAAAGGGAGCGCAGGAATGCCACCAGCAGCAGAGACCCTGGCAGATGTACGAGGTGCTGCTCCTGGCCCTGCATTCTGCATGCATATGTAAAATAGGAAATGAGATTTCCTACCGTTTGACAGCTGTAGTTAGAGAACATGAAGGCATGTTGTAGAAAAGCAGAAAATATTGCCAACATTGAATCACAGAGTCACAGAACGGCCTGGGCTGCAAAGGCCCACAGTGCTCACCCAGCCCCAACCCCTGCTGTGTGCAGGTCGCCAACCAGCAGCCCAGGCTGCCCAGAGCCACATCCAGCCTGGCCTTGGATGCCTGCAGGGATGGGGCACCCACAGCCTCCTTGGGCAACCTGTGCCAGTGCCTCACCGCCCTCTGGCTGAAAAACTTCCTCCTCAGATCCAACCTCAACCTGCCCTGGCTCACTTTCAAACCATCCCCCCTTGTCCTGTCACCACCAACCCCTATAAACACCCTTGTAAACATTGCAACAATTTCCATTTTTCCTGCTTGCTTCTTGTGCTTTTTTTGAGAGTCATTTTATTCTGTGTACAAAGCAAGCAAGTGTGGCATCACTGAGAAGACAATGAAGTACACCACAGAGCCTTCATACTATAATCATACAGTATAAATTAGTATGAAGCTAAAGAAAATGAAGGCGTTTGCACTGAGTAAATTGGAGAAGTTTCTGAATGTAGAGCTCCTGTGCTATTTCTGCACAGCTTGAGTTTTCCCGTAGTTAAAGCAGTAGCTTTTATACTTGCAGAGGGGGAAATACAGTAAAATCTTTCAATCCTGATAAAGGTTGTATGATATCTTCTTAAGGCGGCGTTAGAGAAAAAAGCACGTAGCAGAAAACAGTGCAGCTCCCAGCCTTGTTCCTCACCGTGGTGAGGATGCTGCCATCGCTGCTGCTGCTCTGCTGCTGTGGTTGTGGCAGCATGCTGAGCACACACCGTGCTCGAAGGTTCGTGCACCCCTTAAACAAACACTTGCCTTGCCATGCATGTAACGCACGCCTGCCAGCTCTCAAGTGCCTCCCTCCTGCCCTGTGTGCTTGACTCTGCTGCGCTCCCAGCCTCTTTCACAATACAAAAATATGACTTCAGCCTTTTTCGTCGTCACCTTCAGGCTGTGCTGGGTCTCCACGATCCGCGTCATGAATCTCCAATGTAAAGCTGTCAGCTCCCTGCAAGCCGGCCCTCCTCGCACCCCGCTCCTCACGGCCGGCGCGGCTCCGCGGGCACCTGATGTACACAGAAATGGGAAAGTGACTGATTCTTGTTGTCACAAAGGAAAATCAATTCTGAGCGGCACTCTAACATGTCTGACACTTCTGATTTATGCCAAGAGAGAAGCGAGAGAAGAGATCACAGTGTAAGAACCACGGCGAAGTCAGTTTAAGCCAATCTCTGGTGCATAGCACTGCTTCTGTAGAACAGAGAGCAACAGGAGTGAACCGAAGGCCTTTGGCACAGTGTTTGAACAAAAATAAGGTTACACAATTTATCATATCCTTAGTATTACAGAATTTTACTTTATAAGCACATAAATTTGATGCTGCCAAAAAGCTTTTGTTCAACAGCAGTCAGAGTTGCAATCACATCCCAAATACCCTTCTTGCAAGTCTTTATCCTTGGACAGAGATCCCACAGGACAGACACTGATCAGTCTCTTTAGATGAGTTTATTTTTCACCTGTTCCCATGCTCTGCTTTCTTCAGCAGCGATGGAAGGTGCCAAGCAGGACCAGACCCCCACCTCCACACCCACCACTGCAATCAGTGTTTTGTCTTTTTAGCTGCTCCTCTGGTGAGAAACCTGCCAAGGCCATCAGCAAACATTGTTCTGCTTCTAACAGCTACATCCAGGCATGTATGACCATTTCCAGGAAAACTTGCCCGATTTCCAAAACAACCCTAGTTTTTCCTGAAAGGCATTACCTGTGTTTAGACCTCTGTCAATATTCTTAGTTCAACACGCATACAGCAAACTAACACTGTGACGTGATGCTGAGATGGCATCATATAAAAACCAACTACAAGAGACAGTGAAATGCTGTTGATGCAAGACCTGACCAATATGGGACATAATATCTTACTCAGCCAGCTGGCAGTCAGCAAACCACATGTAAAAGATGAATGAGCATCCCCAGCCGTGCCCACTGCCTGCAGCACAGGTGGGTCGGTGCCTTTCTTTGGGCTGGGTTCAAACTGCACTGCTGATCACTGTGACAGGCTGGCATTTCCTCCAGGGAGGGCATCTTCTGCACCCTCCATTCAGTATTCATTTTCTTTTTTCACAGGAAATACATCAGTGTAACTTTAAATAATACTGATGCAGATGTAGATCGCTGAGGAACAACTTGTAATGTAAGTAAGTAAGTCGTGTTACTAAACAGTAACATGGCTGCTCAAAGTGGTTCAGAGCCCTGCTCTGGCTGCATGTGACCAGGTGCATGCAGGTCAGTGCAGGCCTCATCACTGTTTGTTGAACTGTTCACAAATGAGCATCCTCAGCTGGAATTTGAATAAAGGCCGTGGTTTGATTTTGTGCCTGAGATAAAGCATGCTGCAAAGTCCTCTGACACCTACCTGGAGCAGCATTGCCACCCTGGTGAAAAATGCATTGAGCCAGAAGCATCTGCAAATGCCATGTGATAAACTCCTCTGACTCCCAGTCATTTTCCTTTAAAATACCAAAAAGCACACAGACTGCAGATTGTGCCTCAGCTGACACAGATATTGAACTAGCTGCCCCTCATTTTGGGACTGGCACATACTGTGGCTGTCCAATAGCATTACTCTAACAATGAAAGTCATAAAATATTTTCCTTCAGAATGAGAAAGGGGATTGATCTTCTATTATGAAAATACTGATTTATGTTATCTCTTTTCTCAGTCTTCATAAATATGACCAAGTTCTCAGACCATGAGACAATTCTGCCAGCAATCAAATCCATTCCTTCAAACATGCATAATGTCTTCCCCTCCCATCCCTTTCCCACCTCTCCCCTCCCGTCCCCTTTTCCCCTTCCCTTCCCTTCCCTTCCCTTCCCTTCCCTTCCCTTCCCTTCCCTTCCCTTCCCAGAATCACAGAACAGCCCAGGTTGGAAGGGACCTCAAGGATCACGAAGCTCCAACCCCCCGCCACACGCAGGGCCACCAACCTCCACATCTCACAGCAGCCCAGGCTGCCCAGGGCCCCATCCAACCTGGCCTTGAACACCTCCAGGGATGGACATGAGGGGCACCCACAGCCTCTCTGGGCAGCTGTTCAGCACCTCACCGCTCTCTCTGTAAAGAACTTAAGTGAAGAACTTTCCCTTCCCTTTCCTTCCCACAGACATCACAACTGCTGATTTTTGTTTTATTTTCTTGTAGAATTAATTGCATCACTGGATAACTCTGCACTCAATACAGTAAACACGGAAGCTCGAAGGCATTTTATCTGTGTAAATACAGCCCCCACACCAGCTGTTTGATTCCACCCCCGTGTGGCTGCAGGCAGTGGGTGCTGGGGGCAGCTGCCTGAGGATGTGGAGCAGCCCCGGAAGGACCTGTTGCCACCCCGTGCCTGCTCAGTTCCTGGTGCCCATCTGATGCTCACGCAGTGCCTGGCGCTCACTGATTCCCACCCGGTGCTGCCCGGTGCTGGTGCCCCCAGAGGATGTTCAGTCCGCTTGTGCAGATTAACCCTGAGCTTGTTGTGCTCCCTTGAAGTCAACCTGATGGAAAGTGTCAAGGTTTAGCTCCTGCAACCCAATTAGCAGTGAAAACAGGACTTTCAACAAATGGCATTATGATGGATTAAGGAGGGATTACGGCTTCGCATCTAACAGCTCTCAAGAAAATAACCTCACAAAAAATAAAAAAGCTAAGAAATTAACTTGTTTTCCAGTGGAAGTAGATTTGTTTGCCTTCACTGCCATCTGCCAACTCCTGCCTATTTTATAAACAAGAAAACTAAAACAGGAGTAGTTCAGGAGAAGCCTGCTGGTGAAGCTCGCCCCAGCCATGCTGCTGGCAACCCAGTGTCTGCTCTCTGCCAGCCAGCCCTGTCTCCGTCCCTCACCTCCTCCAGAACTATCTGAAGCCCCCACCTGGGCGGCCCCGGGGCAGCATTTGTCCGTGGGAGCTCAGGGCCGTGGCAGTGCTGCAGCCCGCAGTGACCGCACCGTGCACCCGCCTCTCCGTCTGGAAGCCCTTGTGGACGTTGCACCCCAGCTCACAAGTGCTCGGCTGTTTGCCCAGCACTGAGCTGGGAGCTCTGTGGAAGGGCAGTGTGAACAGTTGGGGCTCTTCCCATCTCTCCTTTCTGCCCCTCCTATGCTGGCTGTTACTCCAAGTAATGCTAAAGCTTTCTGTGGAACTGCTCTGAGTTCCCTGCCACCCATGAGAGGAAGCATCGTGTTACTGCCATCAGCTTAGGATTCGGTATCCCTCTTCCAAAGAGCCTGTAAAGTTTTTAACGAGGAGAACCAAACCTTTCCTTTTCTCAGTGGGCCACAAAAAAACACCGCTTAGGGTTATTAATTTCCTCACAATATGACTCTCAAATGCTGTATGAAAAAGAATTTATATTCCAGGCAGTGTGTTAATTTTAATTATGTTTACCTTCCCAGTCTTTCTAAATCAGACTTGATTGCATTTAATAAGGGCTTTAAATGTGTCTTAATAATGTTTGGAATTAATACTGGTTTGTGAGTGTCTGAGGATGGTGGGCTCCCAGGAGACCCTCTGAAATCTTGTTGTGATAAATAATCTAAAGCAGCCACCTGTGATAAGAAATATTTTGCATTTTTTTCCACTGATTTTCCATGCTGGCAGGTTTTGTGCTGTGCCCACAGGGTGCATCAGCTGTGGCTGTGGCAGGCAGGAACAGCAGCCAGAGACTCACAGACTTGCAGAAATGCAGCGTGGTTGGGCCCAGCCCTCCCATCCCCATTCCTGCCGTGGGCTGGCTGCCCCCAGCCCAGCTCAGGCTGTCCGGGACCCATCCATGGCCTCGGGCAACTCCGGGGTTGGGGCACCCACAGCAGGGCTGGGCTGTGCCTGGCCTCTGCCCTTGAAAGTCAACAGGCAAAGGGAGCGGTGCACGATCAGCTGTAGCTGGAAGTGCCCAAGTCACGCTCATAGACCTGAGCTGCCAAGTTCCTGCTCCTCCCTGCTGCTGCAGGGATAGCTCATTTCAATTACATGACACACTGACAGCCAGAGGGTTGCTGGAACACTTTGTCTGCAAGGCTTGCACGGCACATGAGCTCCGCTTTCAGCATCCCATTCATTCCTGGGGCAGATGGAAAAAGAAAGATGTCCAAGAAATGTGATGGAAAAAATCTTGCTACAGTTGGTGGCCCTGCATGTGGCAGGGGGTTGGAGATTCACGATCCTTGAGATCCCTTCCAACTCTTGCCATTCTGTGGTTCTGTGTGATTCTGTGATCTTAAAGCTTAACTGCTCAAAACACACAGAGCTATCTAGGCAATGCTGCTTCTGATGTGCCTCAGAAAAGCTACTGCATGAGTTGTGCTAGCCAATGATCCACAACTGCTATGGAGGCTTATGCAAGCAGCACCATTGCTTTTTACAAGGAGGGTTGCATGTAAGAAGTATATTGCCATACCTTCATGCTCTCTAAATTCCTCACACACACCACTCTAGTAGCACCTTAAGCACTGAATCCATTATGGTACAGATCAGAGGAGCAAACACCATTACTGCCTGTACTTGAAATACAATTTCCTGTGCACTAAATGGATATCTGTTTGTTTACATAACATAAGGTAATATAAATGAGCTGCATCGTATAGAATTCCAGTTAAACTTCAGAAGAACAGATTACAGCCATGGAAAAACAGGAAATTGTCTATAGGAAATGGGAACCTTGAGAAGAGTAAGCAAAGTGTCTGCCTTCTGCTGAGCACAGGGGAGGAGGAGTAGCACCTGGGACAACAGCTTCCTGCTGTTCATAGTTTGGGTTCATAGAATCACAGGATCACAGAATCACTGCAGTTGGAAAAGACCTCCGAGATCCCAACCCCATCCCACCGCACCCTGCCCACTGCCCACATCCCTCAGTGCCACATCTCCATGGCTCTGAACACCTCCAGGGATGGTGACCCCAGCCTCCCTGGCAGCTGTATCACTGCCTGACCTGCAGGGCTCCCTCTGTGGATCTGGCCAACACACGCGGGGTTTTTGAAAGAGTACCACAAACTTGGTGCCTTTGCACAGATCTGTACTTCCCTGCATTTTCTGTTCTTTGTATATATATTTATATTTTCTCTTCTGACCTAAAGAAACAGCGAAATTCTAAACATGCCCAAAACTCAATAGCTTCTACTCTGACATCCTTGTACCACTTGCAAATAAAAATCTCTGCACCTGGTAGGCATCTACAGGGGCAATGCCTCCAGCAAGTCTGGCCCCATGTATGGCATCCCACAGCTGCTTTGTGAGCTCAGCTGTTGGCTGTTGGGTGCACAGCCGGCGCCAGCACGTCTCACAGCACTGCAGAACAGAGCAGCACAGCACGGGGCAGCCCCACGCTGTGCCCAGCCTGGGGGTGCTGTGGGGCAGCTGCCCTCTGCCTGGCACTGCATGCACACGGCTGCTTTGCTCCATGTGCACCCATGGGCGAATCAACATTGGTGTCGGATGCAAAAGCCTCAGAGCCTGAACGTCTGACAAGGGAAAAACAAAACAAAACAGCAAGCTGCGTATTTCCTTCATTTCAGGCTTGTTGGAAAGCTGCCACACAGTTGTGTCCTGTGCGCTGCGTGGTGCTGTGGGCTGCACCCCAACCAATGTGCTCTCAGCTGTGCTGAAGCCAGAGCTTCCCCCTTTGATGTCACAGGGGATTTGGGGGATAAATCGGTGCTATTGACGGCTGTTAGTCATCCACTCCTGCGACCTCTTAAGAAATAAAGGAAAAGGAGATCTGTGTCTTTGATGTTAGCTGTGCAGGGAAACCACTTCGAAGAAAGATGAAAGAACACCAGTAAATCGAGAGGCTCTTGTGAAACCGCCGACCCGTGTCACACCACTTTTCAGCTATGAATTGCCTTTATTTCTTTGGTTATTTTCTCTCTCACACAGATGTTGCCAAACCCTTTCTCGTGCTTCATCTGATCTACTTCAAGGAAAGCTCGTACCAAGTTCTTAGTGTCCACATAACGGCAAATATGAATCCTTCAGTGCTGCTGCTGCCCGGGGTCCCCAAGCTTTGGAGAGTAATGTGGCATCAGCTGCCAGCATCCAGTCTGAGTGATGGGACTCTCGCTTTGAGAAAGCCCACAAATGTGTGCTTGCTACCTGGGCTGGAGATGTTCCATCAGAAGAAGGGTGGCCAGCAGGTACAGGGAGGGGATTGTTCCAATTTGCTCTGTGCTCCTGAGGCCCCACCTGCAGTCCTGTGTCCAGGTCTGGGGCCCCCAACACAAGAAAGATGGAGAGCTGCTGGAGAGGGTCCAGAGGGGAGCCACAAAGATGAACAGGTGCTGCAGCACCTCCCCTGCAAAGACAGGCTGAGGGAGCTGGGCTTGTTCAGCCTGGAGAAAAGAAGGCTGCAGGGTGAGCTCATTGCAGCATTTCAGTAACTAAAGGGAGCCTACAGACAGGAGGGGAGTCAGCTCTTTGAAGGGGTGGATAATAGCAGGACAAGGGGAAATGGCTTGAAGTTGAGGGAGGGCAGATTGAGGCTGGATGTGAGGGGGAAGTTGTTTGGTGTGAGAGCGGTGAGGTGCTGAACAGCTGCCCAGAGAGGCTGTGGGTGCCCCTCATGTCCATCCCTGGAGGTGTTCAAGGCCAGGTTGGATGGGGCCCTGGGCAGCCTGGGCTGCTATAATATGACCCATCCTTGAGGTCCCTTCCAATCCAGGCCATTCTGCGATTCTGATGTCGGGTTCAGTGGAAATGTGGGACTTAAGAAGGAGCTTTTAGGATCTTCAGCTGTACCTGCACAGCCGTGTCAAACAAATGCCAAGAGCATATCCTCTAGTCCCACTCTTGTTCCTTCATGTCCCAAAGTTTTAAAGCCACCAAGAGAAATTCAAAACCTCGCTCTCATTTTTGCTGTGAACTTTTAAACTTTGCCAGTTTATTGTGAAGATATTGTTTATGAGCAGCCCAAAGGATGTTGTGGGGAAGCCCATCATCCTGCAGACATTGCTGCAGCCCTGCCAGCCCCGGTGCCACAGCACTGCTGTCTGTGTGGAGCAGGGCTGTCACCTGCTGATCACAGCCACGTCCATCTGCCCTTCATCGAAACGTGCAGCAGCAGCAGCAGCTCAGTGGTTGTTCTGCACGAAGTCCCAACATTAAGAATGTGACAAGATGTCTCCTTCTGGATGAGAATGAAAACATACATATTGAAAAATTCTACTACAGTTGTGTATCTATGAAGGTATGCATACATGCATGTAGCAAACTGAGATAATTTATCAGAAGAACAATACAGATAAAAACTATTTTTGATATTTTAGATTTCAGTCACTGTGATTCTGCGCAGTTTATCTCTGCTAAGAAATTAGAAGTTGTGTCATTCCTTTCTCATAACAATGCTGCCTCACGTACGGTTACCTGAGCTGCTTTGCCTTTGTTGCAATATCCCAGCAGACGCTTTTTTGATGAAATAGCATTTTCTGAATGGTTAGATCAGATTCTATCGGGAATTCTCTGCTGGTGTTTCTGATGAGTCAGAGTAGTGATGTGCAATATTTCCACGTGGCCTGGAAAGAACTTTGCGATGGCTTTTCTCCCTTTGGAAGGCAGATTTCTGGGGTCTTTCTTCTTTTTTCCTTTCTGGCATTTATTTCAGATGTGCCTTAGAGGTGCTGAATTTGAGACAGTTTGCTGCAGTGTTGGGGGCAGTACTCTGTGAACAGCTTCCTTGGGTAATAGTTTAGAAGTTTAAATAGCAGTTTTCTATGTTTCTATGTACAGTTTTCGTGTCTCGTTTCTATGTACACTTTAGGAGATGAGCTTTTAGTGGGAAATCTAACAGAAACAATGCATTTCAAATGACTAATGGTGGTATTTGAACAAATAAAACGCTGAGCATCGAAGGGTAGGCAGCTCGGAAGCGGCAGTGCTTTGCCATGCACCTACGGTGCTCACAGCCTTCTGCAGCTTCTTTCTGAGAGCCCCTATCCCCAGCCATGGCTCTGCACCCTGCTGCTGCCACGGTGCCCACTGTGCTGCACGGAGCTCTGGGGAGCACCTCACCTGAGAAGGGACAGACGTGCACGTGCTGCAGGGGGGGCTCCTGCTGGTGTGGGACTGCTTGTGGGCGCAGCCTGGGGGCTGGGAGAGCCGTGAGGAAAAGTGATGTGACTTCTGTGCATTTCAGTGACTACAGAGGCACTGCTGAGTGAAAGTGGAGCATTTGTTGCTTTTAGTTGAAATAGCGGGTCCTTGCAGAAGGCTCTGAAGTGGAAAGCTGCAAACAAACCAACCATTTCCATTTCACAGATATCTGCATGGAAAGAACTCAGCTTCTGCCGGAGGTGGAATACTACTGAAGGTGCAACAGAGGATTTGGGATACAAACACTGCTGGAAATTCAACCTGCTTCACGAGGACCCTGATTTCCCACAGAATTATCCTTGATATTTCAGCTGTACATTTTCCCTTTCTCACCACAGCTCTCTGAAGAAATGCCCCATTTCCACCTGCAGAAACCCACCCTGGGATGCGGATGGCTGATGGACCCACGCTGCTTGTCCCACTCAGCACCGCCTTTCTCATGTCTGCATGGGAAGCATCTCCCTGCCACTCTGGGCCCTGAGCACCGCAGTGAGGGCTGTTTTTGGGTTGCAGCCAGCAGTGCTGTGGGATGTGGCACTGAGGTCAGTGGGCACAGTGAAGTGGGCTGGGGTTGGGCTGGGGGAGGTCTTTCCCAATTTGAATGTTTCTGTGGTTCTATGATTCTATTACTGCTTTATTCACTGAAGCAGCTGAAGTGGGTGATCTCCATGTCTCTGCTGCTAGAATTCTGCAGTTTTTGTTCCCAGCTGAGCGGAAGCTGCCCTTTGAAAAGAAATGACACTTTTCTTAGTTGGTTGTTTTTTTTTCTGAATGAGATTTCCCTTCTAATAGAACAGCATCTCTCTTTTGGATTTAGTGCACCAACATTCCCAATTGGGATGATGAAACAGTTGAGGATATCAGAATCAAACCAAATCATGAAAAAAAAATTTGGCCTCTGAGGATAAGGAGAAGGCTGAGGTCCTCCCTGCCTTCTTCATACCTGCCTTTAATAGCCAGACCAGTTATCCTCTGGGCACTTTATGCCCTGCTCTGGAAGTCTGGGACACTACTCAGAAAACACCCCCAGTGATTCAGGTGGAGACAGTCAGAGAGCTCCTCCTCCATCTGCACTGTCACAAGTCCATGGGACCGGGTGGGCTGCGCCCTCGGGTGCTGAGGGAGCTGGTGGAGGTGATGGCTGAGCCGTTCTCGGCCATCTGTCAGCACTCCTGGTTAACTGGAGAGGTCCCAGAGGATTGGAGGCTTGCTGATGTGACTCCCATCCTCAAGAAGGGCCGTAAGGAGGATCCAGGGCAGTATAGGCCTGTCAGCCTGACCTCAGTACTGGGGAAAGTAATGGAGCAAATCATCTTGGGTCAGATATCATGGCATGTGTGTGGTGCCCAGGGGGTCAGGCCCAGCCAGCACAGGTTCATGAAAGGCAGGTCGTGCTTGACCAACCTCATCTCCTTCTACAACTGGGTGACCAGACTGGTAGATGAGGGAAAGGCTGTTGATGTCTGCCTAGACTTTAGCAAAGCCTTGGACACGGTCTATCACAGGCTTCTTCTGGGGAAACTGGCTGCCTGTGGACTGGACAGGTGCGCACTCCTTTGTGTCAGAAACTGGCCAGAGGGCTGTGCCCAGCGGATGGTGGTTAATGAAGTCCAGCTGGTGACCCGTTCCAAGTGGTGTCCCCCAGGGGTTGGTACTGGGGCCTATCTTGTTTGATATCTTTATTGATGACCTAGATGAGGGGATTGAGTGCACCCTCAGTAAGTTTGCAGATGACACCAAGTTGGGAGGTGGTACTGATCTGCCTGAGGGTAGGGAGGCCTTTCAGAGAGATCTGGATAAGCTGGATCGCTGGGCTGAGGTGAATGGGATGAGGTTCGACAAGGCCAAGTGCTGGGTCCTGCACTTTGGCCACAACAACCCCATGCAGTGTTATAGGCTTGGGGACGAGTGGCTGGATGACTGTGAAGAGGAAAGGGACCTGGGGTGTGTTGGTTGATGAACTTGAGCTGACAGTGTGGCCAAGAGGGCCAATGGCATCCTGGCCTGCATTAGAAATAGTGTGGCCAGCAGGAGCAGGGAGGTCATCATCCCCCTGTACTCAGCACTGGTGAGGCTGCACCTTGAGTACTATGCTCAGTTTTGAGCCCCTCACTACAGAAAAGACACTGAGGCCCTGGAGCATGTCCAGAGAAAGGCAACGAAACTGGTGAGGGGTCTGGAGCACAAATCTTATGAGGAGCGGCTGAGGGAGCTGGGATTGTTCAGTCTGGAGAAGAGGAGGCTCAGGGGAGACCTCATTCACTCTACAACTTCCTGAAGGGAGGCTGTGGTGAGGAGGGCTTTGGCCTCTTCTCCCAGGCAACAAACAGGACCTGGGAAATGACTGCAAGTTGTACCAGAGGAGGTTTAGGTTAGACTTAAGGAAGAACTCTTTCTATCAGAGAGTGGCCAGGTGCTCGAATGGCTGCCCAGGGAGGTGGTGGAGTCGCCGTCCCTGGAGGTGTTCAAGAGGCGTCTGGATGAGGAGCTGTGAGATCTGGGTTAGTGCTTGTGGTAGCTGTGGTGATGTGAAGACGGTTGGACTGGATGATCTTATAGGTTGTTTGCAACTTTGTGATTCTATGATTCTAAAAAACTTCCTGTAGAAACCAAAACCCTCACAGCAAACGCTTCTTCCATTAAGCAAGGCTGAAAGAGCAGACAGCACACACCAAGTAGTTGAGCTCAGCCACACAGCAGTGAGCGGTGTTGAAGATCCATAAGAGCAATGTGAACAAACGTGTCCTGCTTTGGCACTGGATGCTGTATCAAAGAATCCTAGAATGGCCTGGGCTGCAAAGGCCCCCAGTGCTCACCCAGCCCCAACCCCCTGCTGTGTGCAGGTCGCCAACCAGCAGCCCAGGCTGCCCAGAGCCACATCCAGCCTGGCCTTGGATGCCTGCAGGGATGGGGCACCCACAGCCTCCTTGGGCAACCTGTGCCAGTGCCTCACCACCCTCTGGCTGAAAAACTTCCTTCTACTTAACCCTGAGAATAAAATATTCAGAAGAGTGTTAAAAATAAATCTGATTAAAAGTGAAAGAATAAAAACATATGCAAATAGTTTTTATCTGACTAGAACAAAATAGGTCTACTATGAAAATCTGAAAGATAAAAGGAAACATTAATATTTTTCATATGTACATTTTAATGGACCACTGTCTTTGTGGATGGCAAATATTTTCATCAAGCAGAAAAGCAATGTTGGAGATAGTTAATTTTCAGTTATAAAATAATATCCAGCAGTTACAGAATGTAATAGTATTGCAATTATTCACTTTTCCAGTGCTGCCCAGCGCTGACAACTAACATTCTATTTACTGAAATGTAAAATTAAATGCTGCAAGTAATGGGAGTCGCAGTCACTGATATTTCTGCCCAACAAAACTTTTATCATTCATTACTCTTCTCATTAATCCATATTCATGGTTTTCAGTTTTATTTCCCTCCACTAATGCTGGGTATTTATTGTTCTGGGGCTTCAATCAGACCATATAATGCAGTTGCCCCCTGGAAATGTGACCTTATCTATCTCCTTTAGTTAAAAAAGATAATGCAGCAAACACCCACTGTAAATATTTATCAGACATTTATTTGGCATGCAAGCAGAAGGAAGATTTTAACAGTATTTTCCATTCTATTGACACATTAACAGGACATGAACAGGAGGCCATCCTTCAAACCAACAAGGGAAAATGTAAAGGGCCAAAGATGCCTCAGATACTTGGGAAGAGATTCACGCGAGCATGTCACTGTCAGTTGGAAAATGAGGAGCATTATTACTTCATACCTGCAGATATTGACTGGCTGTTCAGATGCTGTTCAAGCAAATCATAAAGCCAGAGGGAGGAACCGCGTTTCTAGCAGGTGACAGCGAGTCAGCACTGGTACCTCTTCCAGTGGCTGCTAGAGAGATGCAAGTTGCTGCATTCAGCACGTGGCTGACAGAGTCAGCCCAGACACTTGTTATCTCCAGGTGAGATATCGGTAGTCTATGACTGGTCTAGGGGGTCTATGGACTGTCAGTGTCCAGGGGATGCATCATCATTAGTAAGAAATGCACCTATGAGATCCTGATTCTGAGATTCAGCTAAATGCAAAGATGTATTAGAGCTGTTGCTGGGAGGGTGCACAGAGCCCTCAGTAGTTGAAATCATATCAGCCTTCATGTTCTGATTCTGTGTTGCACGTTTTCATGGAAAACAATAGGAAAAAAAATGTTAGGATGAGGACAGCCACCTTCTGTAGACACCACGTTCATCCCACAGAATCTTCAGGCAATGGTGTGAGTCTGTGCACTGAGTGCCCATCCTGCAGGAAGCTCTGCTTTCCAGCTGCACCTGATTCTGATGAATGGTTTCCGTCTGGATTCTTTCCTTACCCAGCTCCACAGAGGGCTGACGTGTGCAATCAATACTAATAAAGGTCTCTCTAAAGAGACTCTCTAAAGAGGTTTCCCTGAACACACACATTTTCCTGACCTTTTTCTATTACAAGCCATTGTATGACAATGTGATGAACAATCGGTGGCAGAGTAACACAGTGATTAACAGCAGGATACAGTCACAGTCAGAACTACAGCGTGAAATTATTTCATTACTCATCAGCCATACACAGACGATGCCTGTTGAGCCCTTGCAGAACTGCTGCCACACAGCTCCGTGCCCAGCCCCAGCCCTGTGCCAGCTCCTGTGCCACGTCGGTGTCCCTGCAAAGATGGAGAACTTACCAAATTCATAAAGAAAACAAATCCTGCTGTTTTAGACCAAAATACAGCTTGCAACCTTTTTTTTTCTCTGAATCAGAACTGAAATTCTTATGAAAAACAAAACATTTCAAGTAGAAAAACTTTCTAATTGTGTGTTCAGTTTTGTTTTTAAATTCCTCATCTTGCCTGCATTAAGATGTAGGTCCTTTTGGAATGATGGTTATGTCACGATTCTTCTGCTCTTAACTAAGGAAATAAATTCCCCAAAGGATTACCAGAACGCAGTAAATGCCATTCTGTATATTAATTGTCTTTTCAGAGTAACATTTAAGTTTCTTCATACCACTCCCAGTGCATTTCTGTTAGTTTATCTACAGGGAATAAGCCTACAGGTTGTTTTCTTATTTTATTTTTGCTTTTCTGTATTAATGATCATCTTGATTTCTACCAAAAAGTGACCTTGTCCTCCAGCTAAAACATCAGCTGTGTTACAAAGAAGAATGCTGCAGTAAGAAAAAATATCTGTAGTTATTAGGAAGACAAATAGGTCTTCTCCTCTTGGGGAGTTAGGAAGAGACAGCTCTGAGGCTGCAATGCTGCAGATTTACAACCGTGGTGAAGTGCAGAGAACCAAACTGAGTTGGAGCAATGGCACAAACTGCTTTGTTTCTTGTCCAGGGGAGCAGAACAAAGGTCCAAACCCAATCCTACCATAGGAGCCTTTTCTAGACCACCCGTATGACTGCTTAGGCAAGGAAAATCCTATTTAAATGAGTGAACTTAGGTTGAATTGAAAGGAAAATTGGGACCTAAGTAGGACTGGTTACCGCAGCACTGCTGCCTGCCTGACTTTAGCACACCTCTCCCCAGGGTTCTGTTGGATGTCCTGCATGCAGCACAGGGCACCCTGAGGTGCTCAGCCCCAGCACTGAAGGACAGTGCAGGTTTTTGTGAGTCTCTACAAAGTTGCTCTGGAAGAACTATTTGCAAAGCAGAGGCAAAACCTCAAGATTAAGTCAGTCAAGACAACACGAGAATGTGCCCCAGCCCACACCAGCACGGCCAGTGGGGTGCTGGGAGCTGCTGGTGGCCCTGAGCACACGAAGGAACTCCTGTCCCTATGGCTGAAGTGCAGCAGGTCCTGCTCTGAGCATGGGAGACTGGGAAGGCAGCTCTCCTGTGGCACTGTGCTCATAGCACTGCTTCATCTTCTTGTGCTCACATCCTCAAATATACATTTGGGGGGAGGAGATACAGTGTAAATTTATACTACGATGAGTTTGATGTGGAGAAGGAAAACAAAAGACTCTTCTGTATTTATTTGCATCTAACTGTGACTCCTGCTATATTAATTCCAGGTAAAAGGATATAAAATTATGTTCCTGGATAAATGATACACCATAATTTCCTCAAGAGTTTGGCAGCAATGAAAGATAAAAATAACAGTCAATATAAAATACCCATTAATTTCAGTAATAAACATTTTAAGACACAAATTGCATCAGAAGTACTTCCACAAATAAAGGAGTGGTATAAGCTCCAGAAAGCTTAGGGAAAGTCATCATACACAGCACGGCAAGGTGTGGCTGGTCTGCGAACAGCTGAACTTCATTCTCCTGACTCCGAGTCCTGACTTCACTCTTTGCCAAGCCCAGATTCCTCAAGACCACGAAGTCAAACAGGGCGCAGCCACTACAGCCAATCCACCTCCAGTCTTAAGCTCCTTAACCAGCTCGTCAGCATCGGAGCCCAGTGATGCTGCTGCTCTGCTGGGTTTGTCTAGCAGCAGGACTGGGAAGTTACCCTCCGTGTGCTCCAGGAACCTGCTGGATTTCCCGCAGCCCGTTGCGATGCTCATAGGGCAGCAGTTTACATCACCTTCTCAAGAGGGAAATAAAAAGCTAAAGGGATGAATGACCAACTAGGCTGCTTCACTGCAGACCTAGAAGCAGGGCCTGCAATACGTGAAGAAGAAGAAAAATACACTGGGAAATATTCAAAGAAAATGCTCCTTTTTTTCTGGCTGCAGTTTTGCTGAGGATAAAATCTTCACAACAGAAGGAATTCTTCCCTCTACAGCCCTGGGAGGAGAGGAACCATTGGTAACACACCTTCATCTTCAGGCAGTTATTCCTTTCATAGCAGCATATGAAGACATGCTACGTTCCCTCAGCCAAAGGCAAAGAGAACACTTCAGGAACAAACCACCTGCTTTGACCACAGCATTTTAAAAGCTGCAGCTGAGCTCATTCTCCTTTTCTCTGTAACTGCAGGAGTAAGCAGAGCACACCTGATTTCTCCCTGCCCTTTACTCACAGGCTGTACTCGGTTCCTCTCAGGGCGCTGGCAGCCGCCTGCAGTCATCACTTTCTGATTTGTTTGATGTCTTCTTTCAGCTGTGGGCTGTTCAGAGGGGAACAACGTGTTTGTCCCATTGTTTGCAGGAAACCAGGGTGTGCCCTGTGCCTGCAACATTCCCATCACAGAGGGGCAGAGGGAAGTGGCCCCAGCTGGATGCTGGGCACCGGATGCCCATGGAATGCCCTGGCACTGGGAAGGAAGGGACATCAGCCAATGACACTGACGCCTTTCTCACAGTGCCCAACAGTGCCAGTCCATCACCACTGAGGAGCGCTGAGAAGCTGAACAAAAAGGGTTTTTTCTTGTCACATCTACATTATGAGCAACCAAGGAAAACCAAAGACTGACTGAGAACGTCTGTGAGGACAGGTGAGGAGCTCCCAGGGGCTGTAATGCATGAGCCAGGAGCTGCTGGGACCTGGCACGGTGAAAAGCTCTTCAGGGAAGCCCCAGTTCCCTGTCCCACAAAAAAAGCTCGTGTCCCACAGCCACGGGGAACACGAGGACATGGCAGAGCTGCAGGGAGCTCAAGGACGGAGCTGGAGGTGGCACTCAGAAATCTGGAGCACAGCATTGCTGGAATGACTGTGTGCGAATTCCCAAGTTCTCTTTGAAGTCTGCATCTAAGAGGATCGATTGTAATGCAAATACCCACGTGGAATGTCTTCTGGCCACCTGAGGCTGCTGCTTATGCTGTATCTCCAGGGCAACTCTGCAGCCAAGCAGGGTATTGTGCACCCAGATGTCCTCCCCCAGTACACATGTACAGGCTCTTTACCTCAAAATATAAACCTCACTGAGTCTCCAGCTCTTCATGTTTTTGTGTTTTAAATGCATGTGACTGACATCCAATGTAATGGATGCCGTGTGGGGAGGCTCATGGCAGGCCTGGCTCTGGGGCAACCTGCTGCCAACCCTTTCCTGTCACCTTCATTTCTATTCTAGGCACAGAAGCCAGAAACAGCCTTTGGGGATGTTTGGCAGCAATAAGGCGGCACATTGCCATTTCTTTTTGTTTTGCTCCCTATGTATCCTTCATCTTTAGAAATAGTCTGGTGTCTTAATCTGTGCAAAAGTGGAGGTACACATTATAAAGTAGCTGTTCAGCTCTAGGCCGGGTACTCCTTGGTTGCTTGTATGTGAGCTATGAAGCTGCAATATCATCGCAGGAAGTGTAGCACTTCTGAAAAAGGACACACAGGTGACAGCTCAGCTTTCTAATGAGTTTTCTGTCAGGAATTCCTAACCAGGTTCTCGAGTGTGTTTTCTTAGGGACTGCCTTCACTTCTGGCTCTGTGCATGGGGCACTGAAATAAATATCTCCCGGGATCTGAGCTCTGTCCCTTGCAGCTCTGCTGGTTTTCTGAGTCTTTTTCTTCCTACAAACACCTGACAGAAGCATCTGAATTCAAAAGATGCAAAGGATTCAAAATCACTCTACATAATGAATCAGTCACAATTCCAGTGGCTTAACTTGGCTGAAACTCAACAGAGCAGCCATCTCAGACATGTTACTGTTGCAGATAAATATGCTTCTGTTGTTTGAAAAGAAACAAATACAGCTAAAGTAGTGCCAGCTGTGGGCTGGGTCTGGCTGCCCTGTAAATCAAAATGCATTTGATGTACTTCCTGATCCCAGCCTTCAGCTCCTCTCCCTTTCAGAATCTTGCTGCGCACCACATCTGTGCCTCAGCAGGTCTGCATCAGAGAGAGCTTCCCCAGTCCTTGGTTAAGGGTTGGACCAGATGATGTTAGTGGTCTTTGTCAACCTCAGTGATCCTGTGACAGACAGGTGCTAACAAACCATGCTGCAGCACAGACACGCCAATGGAAGGGGCAGGTGCTTAGGGGAGCACCTCCTGTGCCACAGCAGGACAGCACAAGCTCAACAGCCAGGCCTGAAATCCACAGTGCGCCAGTAAGGACAGGGAGTAATGAGAGTGTGCTGTCTGCAAAACGTGGCTGCAGCAAGGGGACTGAGCTCAGCCGAGGACTGACCTTTCCCCAGCCCTGCCAAGTCCCTTGCTCTCTGCACTGCCAGAAAACCCATCAATTAAAACCACGCTGTCCGAAAGCAGAGCCAAAAATTGCTACTTGTTTTTTTTCTGCAGACACTCAAAGCGCACTTACGAACAGTTTTCCACATCAAATGTTCTTAAAAATTAATTGACATTACTAGTGAGAATATGTTGGCAAAACCAAGAAAGATGGGCTTAGAAGTAATATCTCCATCCGAATGTGTGTGTCCCCCCTGCGCAGAGTACCCAGGCACTGCCTTCAATCTTCTCATCAGCATGGCCTGCAGGGCTGGGGTGTGGGTCAGCGTTAGGGGCACGGTGCTGTCAGGCTGGGCCCCTGTGATGGACAGCTGTGGGCCTGGCCAGTGAGGGGCAGGGGCATGACTGCTGCAAGCTGACACCTGCACATGTGGTGGCTGGAAATAAGAACATGGAGATGGAAAAAAAAAAAACAGGGAACAAGATTTAATGTAAGACTAAATTATAAGTATTACATCTTTCCTGGTGATGTTCAATTTTACAGTCTCTATCTGGTTACACTTGTAATAATTACACAGTGGCTCAGAGAGAAGTCATGGCTTAGCAGAATGAATTATGGAGCAGGATATCTGGGTAGGACATCACAGCTGGGATGCTCCTCCCCCTTCAAAACGTGACTGCAGAGGTGCACGGCCACTCCTAGGTCTTACTTCTGGACAGGCCTATGGTCCCTGAAGCAGTGTGTGAGTAAAGCAACCATACACAATGCTGGGAAATACAGCTCTACTTAAGGTGAATTACTTAACTTACTTACTAGGGGCTGCTGAGCTGCAAGGATTAGCTGTGCTCACCAGGAGGAGCTGGAAAGGGTTTTACTTTTGTAGGTCTGGGGTTCATTCCTCAGGAGACCAGAGACGATGGAAGCTGTGGGAGTGAAGGCTGGAGGACATCATACAAATAGCCAGCCCTCAGGCATGGATAACCACAGACACCAAAGCTCTGGCTAAGGTGAGCTCTTGACCAATGGTCCTGGTGCCCATGACTTGCTGCTGGCCAGAAGAACCCTGCAGTGTGCTGCACTGCTCTGCGCTGCGCCCAGCTGCCTCCACCAGCACTTCCTTCTCTCCTGGCTCACACGTTCACATTTCTGCCAGTGCCTTGTTTGCCCCGAGGCTTTATTATGCCTTTGTTCTTCCAGGTAAGACCAATACTACCATCCAGATCGATTTCTGAGGAATTTGGGCACAGGTCTGCTCCTTGCGTACAGCTTCTCTCCATGGATGGAAATGAAAATATAACATCTAACCCACTGAGATACCAAATTTGAAGAATTTGGGTTCAATCCCAAGTCTCAGTGGCATTGAACAACAGAGCTAACCATGGCATTCGGACCAAAATGCTCCCGGCACTGAATGGCAGAAATGTTAATACCAGCGGTGGGTTTTTTTCTTTTTTTTCAACTGGTTCCACATAAATTGTAGGCTGTATTTGCACTGTGTCCCTAGATACTATCACAAACTTAATAAATATCTTCCACCTCACACTTGAACTGTGCTGCTATGGGAAAGTCATTCGCTAGCACTGAGACAATACTATTACTGAGATGTCAAAATGTAACTGAACATCAGCTCTGTCTGCTAGGGAAATTAAAAATAATGATCAGGTTACAAATGCCATCTTTTGCATTTGAATAGCAGCAAGAAGGCAGGCATTGTAATGCATGTATTATCTCTGAGCAGGTAAATGGCACTGGCAGACCCTTATTTATGTTGCTGTCACAACCATGGCTCAAAAATTTGTAGTCACGGTATTGTTGTTTCCCTACAAGATATATGATGTGCATAAATTAGGAATGGGAAGATCTACTTTTTCTTTCACTAACGCATCTGTAACTCCATCTATAATGAATTCACTGCAAAATTAAATAGCTGTGTAACTCTGTAGAGTGCCTAAAGTAGATCAAGCAATGCACTCTTCATGTAGTTCTTGTACAGCTGAAACATATGCATCTTTTGAGTAACTAAAAGGAAGATGAAACAAGGACATCATTTTTAATTTAGGCAGTGTCCCAAAGCTGATACGTAATTCATTTCCCTGCATCCTAAGAAATAAGGAACCAACACTGGAAAAAAAGACCATTTGGAGAGTGATAGGTGCTCCCTCTTCAGGTCAAAAGAATTCAAGGCCAAAGCATCATCCTCCTCGTGCCCTTTCCAAAGGAAACCCAAGCAATCATTCTTGACACACCACACACAGACACGTCTTCCGGCCAGAATGGAAGTGGGTGTGCAGAAGACAGCCTTCTTGCTCTGTGACACCCACAGAGGGCACATCCCCGCAAGGTGCTGCCAGGGCAGTGCTGGCTGCTGGCACACGGGTGTCCTCATTCACCTCTCATGAATATGCAAAAGATTTCTACTCTCAGCCACCCTGCACTGTGGTCACACACCAGAGAATCACAGTCATAGAATCCTTTAGGTTGGAACGCATCCATGAGATCAGAAGGTCCAGCTGCACCTGGCACTACCGCATCCTCCACTATGCTGTGTGCAGTGTGAATGAGGTGGTACTGAAAGTTGCTGTGAGCAGTCAGGAGTGGGAGTGGGGCACTGTAGGAAAAGTGGGGATCGTGCTGGAAAGGAAGGCAGTATTTCTGGGGAGGACCTCAGGTTTGCGTGTCTCCTTTTGGCTGACACCCACCCGAACGCCGAGTGACTGCACAGGCGCCGAGCAGCTCCCCAGAGTTACTGTGCTCACAAGAGGGGCAGGGAAAGGGCTTAGATGTCACCTGGGGACTGCTGGCACCCAACACATCTGCTCCATTGCCCTTCCTCTTCCTTCCTTTCCCCTCTCACCTCCTTGGCCATTTCTTCTTGTTGCAGCCTTCCACTGCCAATATTTCACATTTGCCGTTGCTCATCTTCTTGAATTATTTCATTGCTCATTCTCCTGTCGGTCCTGAATTTTCCCTGCTCCACTTATCATTTCTCACTTCCTTAACCTTTACAAGGAACATTTGCCTGCATTATTTGCTTTTTTATGTCCTAAAACAGTCTTCAGAATTACCTGCCATGCTCAGATTACATTTATCCCCAGAATAGAAAGCCGCATGAGAAATATCAAGTACAGAAATACGTCTTCAGGCTTTTCTATTGTTTCTGCATACGACTCATTTTTGAAGTGACAGTGTGTGGAAGGGCTCAGGGGACAACGCAGTGCTGTACAGAACTGTGCCACGTGGCACATGCAGCAGGGTTGGACGCTGTTGTCCAGCATGCAGTACGATCTCAGACTTGTTTGGCGCACACAGAGTTCTGCTCCTCTTTGGATACGTACTGGCCTCCTCTGCCACTCCCCAGGAGATGTGATCTCAAGTGCCTGTCCAGCTGGCTGCACTCAAGCCAAGCTTTGAGCATCAGGGATGAGGATGTCTGTGGACACCCCACCGTCAGACACAGCCCGCTGAAGCTGAGTGGGTGCTCTCTCTTGGGGAGCTTCAAGGTGAATCTTCTATGGCTGCATCTGATGTTATCAGTCTTCTGGGTAATGTAACTGACTGAGTAGATCATTTTCAGAAGAAAGGGACAAGCAGTCCTGGCCTGCAATGTCAGCAGGGAGCTGCGTCATGCTGTGTGTACCTTAACATGAACAGACACATGTGCTCATATGATTGGAATTTGTAGCCCGAGCTTGCTGCTAGAATGTGTAGAGATTTGACGTAGTGATTTGACTGAGAGAAGCTTCTTGTCTTCCCTGCTCTGTGTAACTGGAGATGATGAGTAACCACGCTGAGATGCTCCAGCTATAGAACATGAGACTAATAAGAAGCAGGTCCTGGGTAGGTTGCAGTAAAGCTTTCTGAGTCTGTTCCCATGTAGGCAGTGTGGGTCCTGATACTACTCTCTTTCCATGGTAAAACAGCAGGAAAAGTCTCATAGCTTGGGAGTCATGTGAGGATCCTGCATGTGAGCATCCTGTCCAAGCCATGAGTACAGCATGGCAGAAGAACATACAACTTTCTGGAAACGGTATTTCAGAAGGTATACAAAGATAAATGGCTTTTGAGAAAATCAAACCATCCTGGAGGTACATCTAGGAGAAGAATGGTCTTAGATATGCAGTTCCACTGGGCCTGTGGCAAGACCTAAATCAACAGAGAAATGCGAACAGGAGGGCGCTTCTGTTAATTTGGGTCTTATAAATGTATTATCACTGGTTTGCTCTGAAGTATTTTGCCTGCAGCTATTCAGAAAAGCACTTTTGCTTATGCAGCCTTACTCCAAAGTTGGGCTGAATCACAGTCCTGTCAAAATTGCTGAGAAAGTTCTCTCTGAATGCTGCTTGGGCCATTCACCCGATGTGCTCTGAAGAATGACCTCATTTAGATCCAGTGGTGTTTAAAGGGATCCCTGAGGGTTTAAAGTGCATCAGACCATTGCTGGAATCAGGAAAAGTGGCCTCATTTTGCACAGTTATCCACAGGTGCAGCCATGTCCCTGCTATCTGGTGATGCTGCTATGAACACAGCTCTGGGCGCTCCCTGCAGGTGGCATTGGGCACAGAGCTGCAGCACGGTTCTGTGCCGGGGCAGTCCTGGATGCGAGCTGGCAGGTAACGCAGCCAGAACTGCACAGTGACACGGGTGGATGCAGGTGCTGCTGGGTGCTGTGGGGCAGGCACTCTGCTGCTCATAGGGTTAACCCTCTGGGAACACAAATGGCTTTCAGCGAGGCAGCCGCCCCACTCCTCAGCTGTGGCTGCGTTATTTTCCTGCTGGTCTGCCTCAGCTATTATTCCCACACCCACTCGGCCTGGGTAACCTTACCTTTGTTTTCACAGATGGTGACTGAGGGGCTGATCAGCCCCATTGTTTTCCTCTTGGCATTTCCGAGGCTGCCAGCCCCAAACCAGCCATCCTGCCAGCTTCCCCATCACTGCCCCACAGCCTGTGCTCCCACGGGCAAAGGATTCTGAACGTGTCAAAAGTTATTCCTATTTCAGGACATATAGAACAGCAGGAAAGTATTTTATGACAATATATTGTTCTTCCCTACAGCTTAGCTTTTGGGACTATTTAACCGCAAAGCTTTTCTTACTGTTCAGGCTGTTGTGAGGATAAAGCATGCAGTTGTTCCACTGTGCAAGCAAGTGTAGCAAGAAATATAGAAATATGCAGGATGAAATCAGATTCTTTGCTGGGCATGGCATTTATCTTCGTGTTTCTGTCCTCTTGCAAGTCCATCTGAGGCTCCTCCTCGTGCTGCTCCCCTGCCCTGGGGCCCTGGTTCCAAAGGTTGTCACACTCTGGCCAGACTCAGCATGCTGTACAGGGGTAACCAGGTTGCAGGCAACCCCTGACCCATGAGCAGGGCTGATGGGATGGAGGGTGGTGAGCTGGTGGGCAGTGAGCTGATAGGCACTGACCTGATGGTTAGTGAGCTGGTAGTTGGTAAGCTGATCGATGAGTGGTGAGCTGTGGCACAGCCAGGAGTGCCTCCTTTCGTGACTGGGTGCTTTTGCTGTAACCAAAAGAACTCTCCTTCAGCTTGGGCAAAGCGCTGGCCAGGGAGGTGCAGCCTTCTTGTTGGGCTGCCTGTGGGCACAGGGCGTCCTGGCACTGCCAGTAGCTCTGGATCCCATTCTCTGTGCCTTATGGAACCATGGCTGAGGTCACATCTCTACCTAAGGGCTGCTGCTGATCCTGCAGAGCTGCAGCCACCTCCAAGCACCACTCCCTGCTCAGACCTGCTGTTCCTGCTGCACAGTCCCTGCCCTCTGTTCCTCTCTCCCCTCCAGGCTGAACAGGACTCACTCACAGACCCAGCAGGCTGCATGCCCTTGCTGGCCACTTTTCATTTGCCATGGGGCACCAGATTCACTTCTGATGGATGCTGAGCTCACCTCCCCAAGTACATTTTTCAGAGAGAAAAGGCTGGCTTTATGTGACAATATTTTGTTTAATATTATTATGCTGATTGAAAAACAAAACTGGAAGTGCACCAAAATCTCTTGCACATCATAAAATCACAGAATCACAGCACACTTGGGGTGGAAGGGACCTCACAGCCCCTCAGCCCCACACCTGCCATGGGCTGGGTATCCCCCAGCTCAGACTGCCCAGGGTCCGTCCATGGCCTCCAGGGATGCACAGCTCTGGGCAGCAGTGCCAGGGCCTCACTGCCCTGATGCAACTGCAAAAGTGTGGGAAAAGAAAAAAAAAAGAAGCCTCCTCCAAAGCAATGTTACCTGTCTTGATTTAATAACATGATTTATATCCTTTTGATTACTTAGTAATGCAATGTGGTTTACTTGGGGAAATGACTGCCATCTAATTGCTACTCTTCTTCTGATAAAATCTAGATATCACTTTAATTATAGTTATGAGGTTCCTTGTTTCTGCCTCTCTCGATGAGCAGCGCGTGGTGCTTTATCTCCGGCTGCAGCTGCTGGCAGAGCTCGTGCTGCCCTGTGTGTGGGCTGATGGACGTGCCCCGGCATGGCACTGGGGCCATGGGCACCCTGGAGGTGCCTGCACAGCAGCATCTCAGTTACTCAGCATCTCAGGCAGTGCTGCTTTTAGCCCTGGCAGAGGGAAGGGCTCAGATGGGGCTGCCAGGTTGGGGCTGGGCAATGCTGGCAGCTCCAGCCCTCGGCTGCCTCTCGTGTCTCCCCCCGGTCCGGCTTTGTGCATGCAAACAAACGAGGCAGAGGCTTTTGTCAGTGCACTGATAATTTCCTATTTCTTCTAATTAAAAAGCCCATAATTTATAAATTAGTATTCATCAGTCCACAGACTTCACATTACCCAGACCAAAACATGGGCTCGCCATAAGGCAAAATATGAGCACGAACCATTTTCACAGAATCACAGAATCATCAAGGTTGGAAAAGACCTAAAAGATCATCCAGTCCAACCATCACCAATACTCCCCAGCTAAATCCTATCCCTCAACACAACATCCAAACGTCTCTTGAACACCTCCATGTTCGGTGACTCCACCTCCTTGGGCAGTGCATTCCAGTGCCTGACCACCATTCTGATACTGCAAAGCCCCTGGGGCTGCACCACATTCCTGTCAGAGTAATCCTGAAGAAAACCTGAGACCTTCTGTTGTCACAGAATACCTTCCTCCTTTCCTTTTTGATTTCTCCTCTTCTCTCCTGCCACCACGTCCCCAAGATCTTACTTCTCATTGTGGTGGAGCTGAATTCTGCACAAGGTCACAAACATTTTATCAGCTTATAACTGCGTTCGCAGTGCATACACTGTCTTTGTCAAGAAAAAAATCCAGTTTAAGTTTGAAAAGCAGAGAGAGCCCTGACTTAAGTAAAAGAGAAGTTTAGGAAGAAGGTTCAGAATTCCACTTAACTGAAGGCAGCATCCTGTGAGTGCCACTTGTGCCCTGCAGACGGATGCAGCAGCATTGCCTCGTGCAGCCACAAACGTGTTCCAGTGTTTTGCTGCTTCTACAATTAGAAAGCTCTTCTTGCTGCCCAGCCCAAATCCTTCCTTTCAGAGCACAGAAAACCAGAGCAGTGTTTTCCTTCAGCACACAGGACCAAGCTGAATAGCAGATATTTTATCTCCCTTAATGGTCTTAGAGTGTAAGCATATCTTTAATCCTGCTTGAAAAGTGCCCTTCACAAAGAACACGCCTGGAAAACTTCTCCAGGTTGTTTCTTTCCTTGTTTTTATCAATCAGTTTGTGTCTGTCAGAATGTGTGTTTGCTGGAAATAAGGAAAAACCCCACAGAGTCTATTTCTGGGCTGTATTCCTTTGGATCACGTAGACTATCAAGAGCTGTGGAGATTCTGGGGGATGTCTATCACTGACATTTCAAACCAGGCTCTTACAGCTCTCCATGCAAAATGAATTTAAGTAGCCTTGTTTTACTGTGCCCCCAGCTGTATGCAAACAATCATAACGGCAATATACTTTTCGTTACACACTGAAGGCTGTAGGACCCTGGGCTGGGTGCGAGTTGTAAAACCCACTGCCAAACCCCATTCCTACACAGCTTATTTCTTCCTTGCGTTGCCCCCATTGCATCCTCTCTTTCTTTTCCCTCTCTTTCCTTATTTTTCTGCTTTCCCTCTTCTAAATTGTGTTCAGAGGCCCCTCCAGGCACTGTGCTGGAGACAGCATGCTGCACAAGCACCCTTTTAATTTCCATATTATTGAAACACAATCAGAATCAAAGGTTTAATTTTTCAAATGCATTTGATACCTCAGAGCCATATACGTGTCTTGATCCATCTGCTGGTCCAGTGCCAGTGCATCTCAGTTGGATGCTGCTTAGGCAGTTAGCTTAAAGCCACTCCAAGAAACAAGCAGTGCTGATGTCTAATGGGAATGCAGCAATACCTTCTTAAATAAAAGCATGAAGGTGGGCAGGAGCACGTGAATGCTGAAATACATAGAAGAGGAAATTAGTTAGAAGCAAATCAGGAGCTCTTCTGTCTGTACTGCTTTAGAAAAGTAAGCGGATAAAGTGATGTGTAAGCATGTAACCTTTTTTGAAACGCATTTCTTACAGAAGATTAATGTTGTCTTTACATGTTTTACTACCATTAACTATGTGAATGTCTGCAGGAGGGATAGCCAATGGCGTATGTCCTATGGGGAAACCCCACGCTTGGCTTAAGGTTCCAACACTTCTCTCCATACTGCGCCCACGTTCCACCTGCGCTGCTAAAAGGGAGGTGTCCTGTTGGGTACCACAGGTTTCTGCTCAGCCACTGAATGCTGGGTATGGACCTGGCTGGCCAAGAGGCGCATCCTGCACATCCTCACCCCTGGGGTCTGTGCTGTCTCTCCCAGGTCACTGCTGCTGCTCACATCTGGCTGTGATGGAGGGATGGAGAATGGAGAAGGGTTGGATGGAGAATGGAGGATGGAGAGATGGAGCAGGAGCTTGGCACAGCTTAGAGAATATCCCCCAAATGCCCCTCTGAGGTTCTCCAGGCTTCCGCTCCTGCCCACACACTGCTGGGCCCAGCCCTCCCCTCCTCTTGGCCTCATGAGCTCAAAGCACCACAGGCGCTGTGGGCACAAGAGCATCATGCATCTGCAGGTTTGCTGCAGATGAAAAGAGACTTTATGAGATCAAATTACTCAGATGTTGGGGACATCTGAATTTTCTCCAGTGATTTCGATCGCCTTCCTGTTAATCCTGTCACCATTTTCTTCTAATTTAATTAATTAATACATCTTATATCTAATTTCGGTGAGGCTCTGCTGTCATGTAAAATCCTGTGCTGGCCATGTTCTGACCTGCTGGGGATGTCCTGGCACAGCCTGTGCCTTCTGCCGGATATTCAAAGTGACTCTTCCTGCCCTGTGTGCCCTTTTCCAGCAGGATGAGGGATTTATCTCTCTTCTCTGCTTTTTATCTTCCTGTCAGGTTGCTCTCTGATGGGTGGCCGATTGCTGATAACTCTACCCAACCCCAGTCATTTTTTATTCTCGCGGACTGGCAGGCAAGAACCAGAGCCAGGCAAATGGATTTTAAATGTGAACTCCAGATGAGTTTCCTTGTTACTGTCTAAGTGTCTCCTTTACTTGTCATCACTTGTCATTGCTTTGCACCTACTTTGTAATTGCTCCAGACACAGTGTTTCTCTTGTTCTGTGTGTGCTGTAGGTCATCTCTAAAGCTCCACCACAGCAGCACTCCTTAGGTTAGTGTTGCCCCAAGCAGTACAAGTACATAATAAAAACCGGGAGCAGATAATTTGTGGAGGAACTGAGTGTTCTGTGAGAGCGAACAAATTAGGAGAAGTTTTCTGTAATCAGCTGACAGAGAGGCTGGGGTTTGGGGGACTGCAGGTGCTGGGGAGTGTGTCCCAACTTTTGAAACTTCCAAGATGTGTAGAGGTGCCTTCTGGCTGGGGGCAGACCTACAGAGGTGTGTTTGTCCCTTTCCCTGTATGACCATATGAGCGGAGGTGGCACAGAGGGCTGGGCAGCACCGGTCTGGGTGCCAGCACTTGTCCCACAGCCACCTCCTCAGAGGGTGAGAGGACCAGAAAAGGGAAGCTCTGCTGCTTGCACAGGCAGAGGCAGATAACCCCAATACTGTGTCTGTGAATGGTGACAGCTGTCAGAGGAAAGCATATCTGGAGATCTCCAAGTCAAACTCCTCTGGAAAAGAGATGACCAGCAATGTGACACGAGGTCATCCAAGGCAACGAATGGCCAACCACAGACCTGAATAACCAGACCAGAACTATTCAGCATGGCAGGTGCTTCAGAGCTTTCCTGAGTGTGGTGGCAGAAGAAAAAGGAGAACACAGAGGGCGGTGAGGCACTGGCACAGGTTGCCCAAGGAGGCTGTGGGTGCCCCATCCCTGCAGGCATCCAAGGCCAGGCTGGATGTGGCTCTGGGCAGCCTGGGCTGCTGGTTGGCGACCTGCACACAGCAGGGGGTTGGGGCTGGGTGAGCACTGGGGGCCTTTGCAACCCAGGCTGTTCTGTGGTTCTGTGATGATTCACACAGCTCTGGAGCCCCCATCCCTGAGAACATATCCCTCCACTTCTTCCAGACCTCAGAATAGTTTGCTATGGGCTCAGGGCTGACTCCATGCCTCCACGTTTGATTAGGTAACTAATTGCTAATAGATAATTATATGTATATACACACAAGAAGACTATTCTGAACCCTGAGTATTATAAATATACAAGGAGAAATGCACTCCTAAATCCATGGACAAACTCTGGATCTGTCAGTGCTTTCGTGTGGGACCAGCTGCCTCTGGCTGTGTGTGCCAGCGTTTCACTGAGTGTTTGCTAAAGATACTCCAAATAAAGAAAAGCAAATATGATTAGGATCTGGAACCAGAATGGAAACCATGCCTGGAAAACAGCAACCAAAGGCTGGATGGCAGTGCTCTGGAGGTGAGTCAGTGCTTTCAGTGCTGACCAGTGCCAAGAAAGCACTTAGAAGAGCACTGCTGCTTAGATCATTAAAGGGTTCTATCAAGAAAATAGCTAGGGCAGAACACTTTTGCTTCATGGCTAGTTTCAGTGTCAAAATACTTCAGTCCTAAGCCATTGGCTGGTAATAACATTTACTGCTAGAGCTGAGACTATCTTATTGGAATACCAGCCATACTGCTTTCAAAATGATAATAATATTAATAATAAAATAAATGAAAATCTGGCCTTGAAGGTGACTGAAGGCTCCAGCCATGCACAGCTTTGCCCTGCCTGGGTTGGAAGAACAGCAGCAGGGAGAGGTATGGATGCTGGGCCAGTCCAGCAGGCTCTGCTTCCATGGGGTGGCTGTGGAGAAGGCAGAGAAGCATCGCTGCCTTACTTTACTGCCCAAACCTGCTCCATAGTGCCAATTTAGCATATTTACAACTCATAGAGCCTCATTAAAAATTACAGAAGTGCATGGCATTGCTGTGAACTGTGTGCAGTTATTCTGCAGGACATTGCACACACCAGATTACACCTGCACCCCTTACTATTCGTATACACATCATACCAAACAAATGCTTGCAAAAGATGTGCTGGTTAGGAAATCATTTTACAACAAAATTGGTTCTGTGGTTTTAGCTTTGCTTGGATTTTTGCTTTCACAAACATCGGACAGCAAGCACAGCCATCCCCAGCCACTGCGAAGGGGCTGAGGGAAAGGAACTGCCTGTCCTCGTGGTGATGGAGGCTGGGGTTAGGGTTGGGGTTAGGGTAGGGTAGGGTTAGGTTTGGGTTTGGGGTTGGGGTTGGGGTTGGGTTTGGGG
>JAPSGF010000001.1:56493444-56527724 GCA_035772895.1 Perdix hodgsoniae | reverse complement strand
TTTTTTTTGTCAAAGGAAGGTTACAGAAGACGTCCAGTTGTGATTTTTTTTCCCCATTTTCCTCCTGTTTGTGACAGCTCTGTGTAGCTTTTCAGTGTTGCACTGATTTTTATCTGGCTCCCTTCATTTTTTTTTTTTTAATTTTTTTTTCCATGCAATCTTTGTAAAGCAAAGCAAATGAGGCAGAAATGACTTTAATGTCTCCTTCCATTTAAAATGTTTTATTTCTCCTACCGCTATGGATGCCTATTACTTCATTAATTGATAAGCTGCAAATTCCTGGGCTCGTTACTAAGGATGAAATAACTACACAGTGAAGATGCAAGCTTATTAGCATTACTTACAGAAATGCTCAGTTATCTGTTTGGGTTTATATTTAAAAGATTGTTGTTTCAGAACAATAGTAAAGAACCACAGGCATTCAATAGCAATATAATTTATTTTAAATGTTTTCAATATTTTATCTCTGTATTTTTAATATAGCAGCCTATAGGATGTATTTCAGGCTAAACAAGAGGGTTGTTCCCCATGAAGTCATATACTTTTGGGGATGTCAAGATCAGCGAATCGAAAGGCCTTAAAAGTTAATGGTCAATAGGTAACCATGGTTATTAGGAGCCAGGTTCATTAGGGATCAATAGCAGCCTTAATTAACACTGCATACTGTTTCCATCTGCTGTCTATGCTCAATGTGAAGCCTGAGGACAAATGAGGGAGTGATGGAACCCAGCAACCCAGTAACACAGGATGGGCAGGTGTGGGAATGGTGTATGGACGTATGGGGTATGGGCTGTCCATGGGGTTGGGGCAGGGCAGGGGAAGCAGTGTGGGCTGGGAGGGCAGAACTGGGCCTGGGGACACGGCAGTGATGGTGTAAGGCTGCTGGGTGGGCACTGGAGGACATACTGCATGGAATCTGCATTCTGCTCAGCCTCATCCTGTGCTTCCACGGTTCTGTAGCACTGAGACAAAACAGGAACAAAATCCGTTCAATAAAATATAATGGATGAGCAAAACTCATGGCCAAAAGAAGGAAAGTTCTTCAGAGTGACTGCAGGTCTTGAACAGACACCACTGATGCTTCATAGTGCTCCTCCCTGCGTGGTTTTGGCAGCGTTTGGTTGTAACAGAGCCGTACCCTCAGTGCTTCATGGCAAATCTATTGGCAAAATCAAATAAGGAATACATATTTTGTTGCTGAAGGAAGCCATAAAAAAAGCAAAATAGAATCATAAATAGTCACGAAGTTTGATTTATGGAAGGTGCCAGTAGTTGCTTTGAAAATAATAATAGTAAAAAAGCAGCAAATTAGCAGCAGTTAAAGCCGTCCTGTGACAGATTAAATATTCAGCAGATACTCAAGTTGTGTTCAGCAATGCAGTCTGTGTACATGGTCCTTGGAAAGGGTGTCTGGGCTGAATAATGATGGGACAGTTAAAACATCCTGACGATGTCAGTGGGCCTAAATGCTGCAGAATGGCCACAGTAAATAAAGCTGAGCTGATCTTTCAGTGCGCTTCACTTTATTATATATATAAAAGCATGAGTGTTGGTGCAAGGAGTCCATGTAAGGGCTGGCAGCGAGTTCCGCAGAGCTGCAGATCGGTGCCACAGCAAAACGTAATTACTGGAAAGTAAATGTAACTGGAAGCTTGATGGAAGAAAGGAATCGAGTCCTGCGCTCAGCCAGGAGCTCCCATGAATGAGAGCAGTGCTGCAGTCACGACTCGGGCTGTGCCAGCACCGACAGCTGGGTGGCACGGCAGGTCCTGGCCCAGCGGCGGAGCTCTGCCTCGTTGCTCCGTGGGAGTGCGGCTGAAATGTGCCCTGCAGCCGAGCACTGCCTGCCACAGCTGTAACAGCGGCGGTGGAGAGGAGGTGAAAGGGCTCCTGGGCACCTGCAGTGAGCGAGCAGTGATGAGGGATGACACGAAGGTGCGCCCCGGTCACGGCGGTGTCCAGAGACAGGCACCAAATGGTGTGAGGCGGCTGCCGTGTGGCAGCTAATGAGGCAACATGGGGTCCAGAGTGACTCAGCAGCACGAGCAGAGAGGCCTCTGTATAAAATGTGCGTGAGGTGTGTATAAAGTGCTGCTGGAGTCGGGGGAGAGGGAGCCATCCTTCAGGTGTGGGGAATGTCCTCCCCAAATCCTTCTGAGCAATTCTATTCAAGGCAGTGAGGAAAATGTGGATGTGCAGTGACAGTGCACTTGCAGGGAAGGCCCCAGCTCAGGGTGCCCAGGGCACATTCATGGCTGCAGGCACCTCCAGGTTCGGGGTGTCAGCAGCTCCAGGCAGCAGTGCTGAGGCCTCACATTTCCTCTTCTGACCTAAATCTCCTCTTCTAACCTAAAACCTCTGCCAAGGTTTCCCAAGATTACTGTGCGACACCAGACTGCAGGCCTGAAGTGAGGATGGTGCCTTTGATTTCCCTAGCTGAATGCAATGCAGAAATCACAGCTGTGGAGCTGCAGGAGGCAGCCAGGTCCCCAGCATGGAGCAGGATGTGTGAATGCATCTGGGCTCTGCCACTGCTGCCATCCCCAGCCCCTACCTTGCTGCAGGGATCCTGTTCTTCCCTGAAGAAGGCTGTTGTGAGGTGGAGTCAGTCTGCTCTCAGAGGTAACAGTGGTAGGACTGGGGGGGGGTGGCCTCATGTTGTGCCAGGGGGAGTCATGGTGGGTGTTAGGAAACATCTTCTCCCAAAGAGCAGCCAGGCATGGGCACAGCTGCCCAGGGAGTGGGGGGCAACCATCCCTGGGGGCGTTCCAGTGCCATGAGGATGTGGCGCTAAGGGACATGATCAGTGGGCATGGTTTGGGCTTGGGGGTCTTGGAGGTCTTTTCCAACCGGAGGGATTTGATCAATTTTCTGGAGGCACAAAGGGTGCTATGGAAGTACAACAGCTGAGGTGCTTCTCCTGGAAGTAACTCAGACATCTTGTGCTTTACTCATCTGTTTCTATTCACACACAAAACGTTTCAAGGCAGCAAATCGCACTGCCTGATTTCTGCACTGTCTGTACCAACTCTGGTTTTTTGATATGCCACTAAGCAAAAAAATACTGAATCTTCATTTGTCGCTCGTATCTCTTTGTCTTTCATTCATTGAGAACATAGTTGTTAAATCTCTTTCATAAAAAGACTTTCTGAAAGGCAGTTACATTTCCTCAAAAGGACAGAAATTATTATCTTTTGGAAAATGAATGCCAAATGTATAACAAACAAGGAACTCATGTAAGAAAAAAGTCAATCACTCTTTTTATAAAGAAGGGGAGACATAAAACCCAGCTTGAAGTTATGGCAGAAACCATCCAGAAGCAGCTGGGAAGGTCTCAGCAACCCACACCTGTGCTCCTGCAGCACACAGAGCCCAGGCACTGTGCGGGGGGACGTGGTGTGTTTGCTCCCAGGGCTTGGCTGCTTTTGTGGACTGAAACTATTACTTTAATTTGGAATCGTGGAGTCATGCAGGTTGGAAAAGCTGTCTGAGATCACCAAGTCCAACCCCAACCCATCCCCACCATGCCCTCTGCCCGTGTCCCTCAGTGCCACATCTCTGCCTCCAGGCATGGGGGCTCCACCGCTTCCATGGATAAGTTTAATTGACATTCCCTGTAATAGACGGAGGCAAGGGAGCAGCAGCAGCCAAGATTATGTGATGACCTCAGGCTGGTGATGCTGACTTGGTATGAGCAGTGCTAAGGTGTTTCAGCAACAGGTGGGTAACTGCCAGCATTCTGCTGCGGTACCACGTACTGCTGTGTTTGGGTGTGCTGCAGGAGCTGGGGTCTCACTGGGGAAAGCAGCAGCAGGAAAACAATGCCCCACAGCAGCTTATTGATTAGATCAGAAAATATCCACCCCACTTAACCTCTTCTCAAGAGTTTTTCAAACACTCTGTGGTCCTTCTGTACATTTGGTTTGGAGAGAGCTCCAAATTTTCATCTTTTATTGTGTTTCCTGATTTTGCTGAGTGCTGGGAGACAGCAGCAGGGAAGGGTGCTCAGCTCAGAGCAGTGAGCTGAGCCCCAGCGTGCAGCTCTGGGGGCAAAAGCAAACCAGCAGCACGGCCCAGGCTCCTGGCAGGTGTCCCAAGCACGTGTCACAGCAGAAGAGAATGTTTGTTCCTGCCCTGTAAAACTAATTAAGGAAGTGTGAAAGGCAGAGGTGGAGAAGAGGTCAAGACACCAAATGAGGCAAAAAAGCTTTGTGAAGGCAGAAGCTAGCAGAAGGCAGTGGGAAGGTGATGGAGGTCAGCACACCGCAGTGCTCGGGGCTGCAGGGTGTGCAGCTGAGCCTCTGCTACAGCGTGGGGTGGGAATGGCCTCCAGCCCTCTGCCCCGAGCAGTGCCTGAGCAAGGACAGAGCTGTGAGTGCTGCCGGCAGGTGCTGCCCATCCAGTGAGTGCGAGGAGCAGGTCAGTTCGGAGGGGTTATCTCCCCTGAGCCATGCCGCTGCCGTCAGGTCACACCACGGCCCGTTCCTGAGCTGTTGTTGAGCTCTTCAGGCATTTCTTTGGACACCAAATTATTTCTGTGGGTATTTTCTGTAACTTCCCATGCTGTCGCTTTCCTTTAGAGGGAGATGTCATGGCCCTACTCCCATTGGTGCCACCCATGGCTGCTGACGGCCCTCCCTGCTCATCTGTCCCACAGGGTTTCTCTCTGTGGGCTGGGTGCCATAGGAGTTTCTGTGTGAGCAGCCTCGTTAATCCAGCCTGAAGAAATCCAAGGTCTCCAAGGAATTACACAGAATGAAGGAAGGAAATATTGCCATAAAAGGTAACAGTGGCCTTCAAATGGAAGTTTTAAGGCATGAGGTCTTGCTAGATTTGCTCTTTCAAGGGCAGTGATTCAGGAATGGGGTTTGTGTTCACAGAAAACATGTTTGTAAAGAAAGGTCCTGTGTTACTCGAGATAGTTCCTTTGATTGGAATTTTTCCTCTAAATCTAGTCATCTTCAAGGGAAGGTGAATAAGAACATCTTCAATGACAAAATGCTTCTTATGTCCTACAAAATGCTCAAAGTGCTAACCTGGCATCTGTATCATCTTCAGTCCCCTGGAGAGCTGATGAATGATAAATAATGCAACAGGGCTGATTGTGCATAGCTTTACACCAGCTCTTCTGAGAGCTGTAAGGGAGCTGGGCTCAATAACCGGATAGCTCTGAGAACAGTGGGACGTCTCCATGCTGCTCCTCCTGCCCAGCACCCCTGGTGGCTCTCAGCACCAAGTGGGGCTCAGAAGGGCTGGCAGGGAGCACACGAGGCTTTGCTTGTGATGTGTACTGCAAGGTGGGGGCAATGGGACAGAATGTCATAGATCTTACGGGTTGGGAAAGACCTCTGAGATCACCAAGTCCAACTGCCAACCCGCTGACCACATCCCTCAGTGCCACATCTCCACCCCCTGGGCAGCCTGTGCCAGACCCTCACTGCTCTTTCAGAGAAGGCAGTTTTCCTGATATCCAACCTGCTCCTCTCCTGGCACTACTAGAGGCTGTTATCTCTCATTCTATCTCTGTTACCTATGAGAAATGATGGAATAGCAAAGATATGATAGATAAGGATAGGACGTATAGGGTAGGACAAGGTGGGATGAGATAGTGTAGTATTGGATAGGATGGGGTGGGATGGGATGGGATTGGATACAACGCCATGTGTAGAAGTACAGGGAAGCTAAAAAAGAATGTCTAGAGAAGGGCAGAACTTCATTAATGATACCTCCACTCCTGAACTACTGACCTGCCCACAGTGACTCGAAATGAGAACTAAATGGGTTGTCTCAGCACAGTTCATTGTCTTAGCACAGTTCAAGAGCAGCCTGTGTCCATTTGCTGTACCTTTTGGAAAAATCTCAGAGGTAAAAGCCTAAGGAAAGTGAGGAGGGTTACGTCGGTGCCCAGATATCCTTGGAGCTGCTGTTACTCTGGTGCTCATGCCTTCCCTCTCACCAGTCGTGTTCTCAGACAGTGGGTAATAGAGAGGCTGGAGAGAGGCTATTAACAAATGGCAGGTAAGTCTTTCGCATGGCCTTTAAATGAAAAAGCCTGAAAGGAAAGAACTTAGGTGAAAAGGGGGGGAGGTGTGCACACGTTTTGGGAAGAGCTGTGGCGTGAAGCAGCCCTGCTCAGCTGCCCGGCTCTGCCACTCCAAACCCTGAGGGCAGGCTTGTACAGAAGTGGATTTCTGCACATGAGAACGGTGTGGAAAAGATTCAATTAAACAGTTTCTGGAAGGTCTGTTTATGGAATCAATTATCTCTCCAACAGAAAATTATTTCTGTCTTAGGGAAATGGAAGGAAGTAATTCACTGCTCTTAGCAGGCCAGCTGTGGGAGAACACACCGTCATTGGAGTGTCTGTTACAGAACATTTTAGTCATGAGTGTGTTTGTGCAGAGCTGCACATCCTTCTCATCATGTTCCTTAGGAAAATAACACAGGTCATCCATACGACAGAGGGATATGCAGGGGAGCACACACAGGGTTACTCTTTCAAAGGAGTGTGAAGCGATGAGAGTCTGAAAGATGAGGATTTTTCTCTTCCTGAGATGGGTGCGAGCTCTTCTGAAATGATAACCCCTTATTACAGAAGTGGACGTCTGCATGGAATAGAACTTCTGACTTCTTGAAACTAAAGGAAAAAAATAACACAAAACCCTATTACAGATCAGCTGGAAGTCATACTCACTTACTTACTTAGAGAATCTTTCCAGTTCAGACAAGAGGAATAAAAATAATAAATCTGGATTTTAAGGAGTCCTTAATTTGGCAGCTGCAGAAGCTGCAGCATAGATGGATGACCACGGTAACACTGCACACAGCACAGTGAGAAATATTAATGATTGTTAAGAGGAGAAAATTCAGCCCAGTTTTATTGAAAATATAATACTTTCCTCATATAAACTAATAATAAATTTGTAATACAGTCACCTGGGAAAGAGATGCTGTAATTGAGACTGATAGCACTTCCCAAGGGAATTGTAATTAACTTCTAAACTGCTGAGAGTTAAGAGCTGCCCAAAAAGGGAAGGTTTTCTGGCAGGGCTCAGCTGCTCCCTGTTCCTCTGGGCACAAACACCAACAGGCAGCACTGGGCGCTCTGGGCACCAACCTGCAGAGCAGCTGTGCTAAGGCTGGAGCTGCTTCTACAGGGAGCAGGGCTGGCTGATGTCTGCTGTGAGAACCAAACGTGGGCAGTAAGCCAGCCCAGGTGTGGGACTGGAATCACAATGTGAATATTATGCCAAATTGCAAGGACTTAAATTGATCAAGATTCTCTTATTCAAGGAACTTATCACTGTGTTTTCCACTTTCTGCTCCAGTAATGGGTATTCCACAGCTAATCACTGAAGAATGTCACCTTCTAAATGTAATTTCTACTTGAAGTGGTGTATCTACGTGCAGAATTACCATGCTGTAATAGAAATTCCAGTGCCCACCATCCCCAGTGGCACAGCATAACCCTGACCCCCACCTGGCCCTCCCAGACACAGCCCCGTGTTCCCTCAGGCCCTGTTGCTGTCACAGAGCTCAGCGCTGCCCCTCTGCTCCATTGGGAAAGTTAGTGCAGAGATAAAGGAACAGAAAATTGCCAATTGATATTGTGCTTGAAATGCATCACCCTACTTGTCTAATTTCCCTTCGTCCTCCTCCTCTCTCTCATGGCCATGGTACTGAAGGCAAAACAGCCCCACAATTGTGTCCATACAGCTGCACCCTTAGCTCTGCACACCCCATGTCCTGCTCTAGCAGTGCACACTGTGGCCTCCAGCTGCCTGTCCCCTCTGCTGTAACCAAGGCTGGCAGCTGGCACACCCCTGCTGCACAGCCCTGCGCAGCCTTACTGCGCATCCCAAAGCATGCACTTGTTGCACATCTCTGCTGTGCATCTGTGCTGGCACATCCCTGCTGGCACATCCCTGCTGGCACATCCCTGCTGCACCTCAATGCACATCCCTGCTGCAGTCCGTGCAGCTGCGGGCTGTTAGGCACACCCACAGATACGGCTGTAAGGCCATCCTGTTTACTCTGTGCTGTGCCATTCTCAAGTCCCTGAGCTCCTGAAAGGCCAGAACACCTCCCGGCATTGTTTTGGCCAAGCACTGATAAAAGGCAGCTGCAGAATGCTTTGATACCTTGAGAAAGGGGCAGGACAAGAACAAACCAGCACAGCCCCGAAGAGGCATATAAAGGATGCAACTCACGGGTGGTGTGAGCCAAACTCCTCAGGGTGGATCAGCTGGGCTAAATGAGGCCTTGGAGCCAGAGGGAAATGAGGCTTCCACCACCCCTGTAGCCTTGTGCTCTCCTTCTCCCAGCACAAGAGCTGTGTGGAGTTCATACTGGACTAAATGCTCTTTCCCCTCCGTCCTTACCCACCACACCTGAGACATTCCCCTTCACTCAAGCCTTCCAAACTGGCCTTTTCTCAACAATTCTTTGCACCTCAGAGGATTTCATCTGAGTTTTTTTCCAACTTGGGGAACGGCAGGGAGGACAGCAGCTGTGCTTTTGCACAGGACTCTTCTGGGCTTTGGCAATCAATAGGCACTGCATTATCCGAAATGGAAGACGTGGCATTGCCAGGAGCAGGAGGAGCAGGAGGGAGAGGAGCCAGGAGCACAGCCAGCCGCGGGGCCCTGGTAATGCTCTGCTTGCACCTGGACGCGCGTCCAGCACAGACAGCGGGGGAGCAGAAGAGATGCACTGCAGGAGATATGAGGCAGAACGCATTTCCATTTCTGGGACTACAGACACCGCTGCTGCACCAGCTTGGTTTTAACAAAGCTGAAGAGTGGTTCTCAAGTGAGCGTTACAGAAATGGCCCTGAGATGTTTTCTGTAAGTGCCACAGTACAAACTCATGTTTTCTGAGGGCACAGGGGTGGAAAAGCAGCGCTTTGTGAGACTGCATAGGAACCTGAGAAGTGTTGTGATGCCCATGGAGTTCCCTGCAGCACAAATGAAGTTGCTTGTCTCAATTTCAGCTATAAAGAAAGAGGAGATCTTGATGAAAGGTGTGCAATTTACTTTGGTACTTAAAACTCAGAAAATGGAAGGGATCTGTGAGCATTTCCTGTCTGAGCTGCTTTGTATTCTCCAGAGTGGAAAACCACCCAGCAATTTCCACCTGCTCAGCACCACTGGTGTCTTTAATTCTTACAGTGGTAGATGGAAAATAAATTTGCACAGAGAGTGCGCTGAACTTCTAATATGGTAATTCTTCTATGTTTCGTCTTCCTTACCTCCTGTGGCCTCCATGGCTGGAAGTCACCCCACATGTGTCCCATAGCTGCCCCACATCCATCCCACAGACCCCCCATGCAGACCAGCAGCTGCTGGTGGGCTCTGCTGGAGATGATGAGCGTGGGAGGACCTCCCATTGGCCAGGACCCACCCAGCATTCTCAACTCCAGATGGTCAACAATTAACCAACCTTTTCCTCTCTCAAGTTAATGCCTGGCTCGTGTGCTATCTCTTCTACCAATATAGCCCAAACTGCCCAATTAGAATGTGAGGGCCATTCTATTTTAAAGAGGGGAGCTGGACATGGCTGTGCTGCACTTCTCCTTATATGAGGCAAATTACTGAGTGTTGATCATCCCCAAGGAACACAATGGGTGTATTTCCTTCGTATTTCTCAATATGGTTTGAGCAGACAGTGCCAGACGGCTGCTAGCACTGCGTGTATCAGAGCAATTGGTGGATTACGATGCAGAGAGGACCAGTATCTCACGCGCTCCCATTTAAGTCATTATCAGAAGAATGGTTTCTTATCATCTGTTCTCGTTATTGCAGCCCTTGTGAACGGGAGGGCATAAATTGTCTGAATAATGATGAGGTTGGATTTGGAACAAAATTACTCCCCAAACATTTGGCTAATGCTGGAGGCGGCAGCAAAAATGGAGGAGGACCCCAGGCATGCAGGAGGGACATTACTGCTTTTACAGTTAAACTTCTTCGGAGAAGAATAAAACACGATGGCCCTGACCAGCACCAGGAAATACCTGTTTCCACATTTTTCACTTTTCAGTTTGAATTTCTTCCATCCGTGAAAGAGTGAAGTGAACTTTTCCTGTCCCTCTGTCTCAGTCTAAGCTGGGTTTAATCATAGAATCATGGAATCCCAGATTGGTTGTGTTGGAAGGGATCCCACTACTCCTCTGCCTGCCAGCCTGCCAAGGGCTGGGTCTCCCCTGGCTCAGGATGCCCAGGGCCTCATCCATGGCCTTGGGCACCTCCAGGGATGGGGCACCCACAGTTCTGGGCAGTGCTGTGTCCTCACAGGGAATGAGGCAAAGAGCAGAGAGGAGAGGCAGTGACAGCCCCATCACAACAGATGTGAGCCCTGGGTTTGGCAGGCAGTGGCAAGGATGAATACAGATCTCACATGGAATCAAATATTTATCCAGAACCATGCACAATAAAGCATTTATGAGCTGTTAAAAGAAGTTAATTGTCTCAATACAAGATAAACCTTTGCTGTTTAATAACCTGTATTATAATAAGTATCTGCTCTGAAAAATAAGAAATGAAAATTGAAGACTTTCCAGCAGAGCAATCACTCACCTGCTGCAAATTGGTTTACAGGAGGTTTTAATATATCACCGTGTGATTACAGGTACTGACCAGCACATTTGGCAGCCTGGGAAGCAACGCTGCACCTGTGGAGCACTGCAGCCAGAAGAGCTGTGCCATGGGAGAGGGGCAGCACTGCCCAGGGCATGGCTGCAGCCAGGAGAAGGCCCATGGGGAGGGAAGGCTGGCTTTGTGCAGGTCCTGTGGGGGCTGCAGAGATGTAGGTGAGTCCCACAGCAGCAGCTCCTGCCAGCACAAGGATGAGGTGAAACAAAGTGGAGATGTGAACACGAGCGCACATTGCTCATGTGATGAAACACTGAGCAGATCGTCTCATAGCAAATTAGAAAGAGAATTACTCAAAGGGGAAGCATTCCTAATGAAGAAATTTAAGAAAACTGGGAGACTGTTGCATGATAATGGACAAAAATGAAGTCATCAATGCATCCTGAAATACAGTGCTTGCAAAAAGAGGAATATTAAGACTATGGAGACATGGTAATGAAAGCACAGAAAGAGACTTATGTGACTGGAAGCAGTGCCGGGGCAGTGGTGGTTTTTAATGAGTTGCTCTTACTGTTCATTATCAATATGCACCCAATCAAGGTGCTGGAGCAGGGCCAGAGAAGGGCAGCAAGGCTGGGGTAGGACTTGGAGAATATGGCCTGTGAGGGGAGACTGAAGGAACTGGGGCTGGTTGGTGTGGGGAAAAGGAGGCTGAGGGCAGACCTTACTGCTCTCTGCCAGGGTCTGAGAGGTGATGGCAGCACAGCGGGGTTGGTCTCTTCTCACTGGTGACAGGCGGAGGGAAAATGGCCTCAAGTTGCACCAGGGGAGGTTTGGGTTGGGTGTCAGGAAGCACTTCTTTACAGAAAGGGCTGTTGAGCACTGCAATGGCTGCCCAGGGATGTGGCTGAGTCACCATCCCTGGGTGGTTAAAATCCATCTGGATGTGGTGCTCAGGGCCGTGATTTAGCGGAGGGCTGTTAGAGTTGGGGCAGGGTGTTGGGTTGTGGTTGGACTCGATCTTGAAGGTGTTTTCCAACCTGAGCAATTCTATGATTCCATGGTTCTATGATTCTATGACTATGCTTCTGTGTAGGGGATGAACTCTGTGCAGGAGCCAGCGTTTCATCTGCTCTTCTCTGCTTAGTACACTCCTGTCCAATTATGTATACAATCCAATTAAAACAGATGGATTGTATAGTAACCTATAAGTAAGGATAATTTATCTATGTAAATTTATCTATGTAAATTTATCTATGTAAATGAAGTACCTAATTCTATCTTCTGTGCCAGCACTGAAGGGCAGCACTCCAGAGCACAACAAGGGGCAGTCATCGTGCTGCCCCAAGGGCTGCATGGACCCAGGGGGCACAGGGATGGGCACAGCTTCTCTGCCCCCCCCCACACACACACAGCTCCCATGCTGTGCCCTCTGCTCCCATTCCTGCCCCTTTCTCACATTCATTTTCTGTGCAGAAGTATAAAATTTTGATCTGCTGGAAGAAAAGAGAAAGTTCATTGATGTCTGGAGGTCAAAATCTTCTTATTGTTTAGAAGGTTGTGTAAATAAGGACAAAACCAGAAGCGCAAATTGGGAGGAAATTTGTGTGATGTCAATCAGGTTTTACTGTAATAAAACAAATTACCTTTTCCAAATCAGTCTGTCAAATTTGGAAGAGGCTCCTTCCCTTCGCGCTGTCACATCATTACTCATGCTCTCAGCCTGATTTTCCTGGCTCTGCACAGAAGGTTTCTCAGTGCTCACACACAGGTTGCCAGCTCATTTTCTCCTGGGCATGCAGCAGCTCTCTGACAGGTAGCGTTCTGTACACCCCGTGCTGTGAGCAGCTATTAATTCAGCCAAAATGCAGATGAAGGAAGGCATGATTTGATGAGAAGCGAAGAACCACAGAATCACAGCATGGTTCGGTTGGAAACCACCTCACAGCCCTCAGATCCACCCCAGAAGGCAAATATTTACATTCAGAAAGTGAAAAGAGAACTTTTGAAGCTTCCTTGTAAGTCATGTTTCCCTTAACAGCATGCTGTTTCCCTGTACCTACCACGTAGAATCTTTCTTAAAAAAGCCAAAAACAAATCAGCACGAACGCAAAATGTAAGTGATACCTTGGAAATGTTTTCACTTCCAATAGATTTTGGAATGACAACTTTAGCTTTACAAATAGCAACAGAAACAGAGCTGCAGTGCAGAAAGAACCATTCATTTAATGCAAACATTACTTTAAATGTGAGCTTGGTCCTTTACGGAGCATTTCCAAGACAAACTGCGCAGCAAGGAAACCCAAACTACCTAAAATGTGTGCTTGTCGTTTGCAAATTTCTGATTGTCTTTGTGCATATTCCAGTTGTGAGGCTGAAGGGCAACAACTGCAAAGAATGAATGCATGCATACAAATAGCCAGGCTGGATGTGGCTCTGGGCAGCCTGGGCTGCTGGTTGGTGACCCTGCACATAACAAGGGGTTGGAGCTGGGTGAGCACTGTGGGCCTCTGCAACCCAGGCCGTTCTGTGATTCTGTGATTTTGCAGAATACAAATAAATACATGCAGTGAGCAAATAGAGCCCAGCAGAGCAATCCGCCCAGGCTGGGGACACCCCGTGTGCAGCACAGCTGCACTCAGCCATGGTGGGAGTCTGCTGGGGACAGCGGGGGGGGGGAAGGAGCTGAGAATAGCCTGGGTCTGGCAGGAGGAAGGTGACCACAGTGACTGAACTGCTCTGGCTGGTTTTCTCTCAGCAGCTTATCTCACACACTGCTGTCTGAAGACTTCCTCCTCTTCCTTGTAAGTAAGAATCCCATCCGTGCAGATGGGGACACTGGGGCTGTGCATGGATCCCTGGTGTGACCCACATTATATAACTCAGGAATGTGAGTGATGAAAATAAGCCTGAAGATGAGACAAATGAGCTGTCATACACAACTGAGCCACTGTGCTTTCTGAACAAGGCAGAGTGCAGTTAGCTTTTAGCTGCTTTTAGCTGCTGTAGAAACCGTCCCTCAGTACTCAGGCATGCATTATTTGGGAGGCAGCGCATCCACACAGCTCTGTGGGAGCTCTTTTCTCTTTCTGCTGTGCTTCTGGGGCCTGTCAAACTGGCACTGCCTTGCTGTAAAGGCACATTGCACCACTCCCTGTGGTTGATGGCCATGCCCAGAGATGTCCTGCAACTGCTGCTGGGGCAGAGGTGCAGCTGCTCAGCCCCTGGGCTCTGAGCACTCTGTGCAGCTACAGGGAGAGCAGCGTGGGGCTCCTGGGGGCCTGCAAATAGGAGGATGCTCCTGCTGGATGCCAGGTCCCTGAAGGAAGCTGACTTGAGTGGAACTTTGCTCTAAAATAAGAACCTTTGACTTCTGCTTCAGTGAAGAAGCTCTCTTCTTCTCCAATCTGCTCTACAACCAAGCAGTTCAGGCAGGGTGAAGAAAACCAGGTCAAAGCCACCAAGTGAAACTGCAGTGGAAGGATTTCTGGTGAATATGTCACCTGTTTTACTCGTCCCAGCTTAATAACTTGCTGCTATTTGTAGGTCATGCCTGCAAACAATGGGAAGAGAGTGTGAGAGGAAGAGGACATCATTTCTTTAAAGAGAAGAGCTCTACAGCCTGCAGCATCCAGAGAACAGGGAGATGCCCTTTGCCAGGCAGGGGTGCAGGCACAAGGCTCAGATACACTTGCTCATCTAATGGCACAAATATGTTTCTGCTGGGGTTGCTTTTTCAGACACAGAATTTCCGTGGTATCTTTAGCCTCAGCAGCAGATATTGGAGAAGAGTGCTTACTGTTGTCAATATTGATGAGAAAATGAGTAAATCTGGCACTGAGATTTCTCCTGGGATTGTAACTGCCCTGAACTGATCTACAAATGGTAGCATATCTATAATTTCAACAGAGACCAACAGCATTGATTTCTTTCAAAACAACAAATTAGGCAGTAGAGAAAGAGCCATAAATCAAGACTCTTTGCCATTGTTTCTTCAGCAATATTTTGTCACTGGTTTTTCTTCCTTGGTTTGTGCTGAGCCAGCCTACAACCAAACCCGTCCTGACCAACGTGCTCCATGTCAATGTGGTGGTGGTGGGAGAACAAAAGCCCTGTGGCCCAGGGTGGGCGAAGCACTGAGGTGCTGCTTGGCAGGGATCTGCACCCATGGCACTGCTTCCAGAGAGGAGTGGGACACATAGAGCCAGGCAGCTGTTGGTTGGAAGCAGGGTGAGCCTGCAGGCCTCCTCTTCATCTGATCACATCTATGGAGATGCATGGTTTGTTATCTCTGGAGAGTGATGGAGCTGGTGCTTCATATATAAAAGCTCCTTCTAACAAGCAGTTCTGTGATGTATTCTCTGCTCACCGTTCCCTCATCTGATTTTCTGTTGTGCTCAAAGACAGACCTCTCTGTCCTTTGGAAACCAGCTAATCAATGCCACGAGATCTGAGCTATCCCCACTTGATGTGCAACAATAGAAGCATTGTGTTCATATTGAAGACATATGACTTCTCTGCTGCTGAACAATACCAGCTTATCAGTATCTTCTTGATCTAAGCTGGACCAATCCACTCATCTGGGAGATTCCTATAGAGCTATTTGCAATGCTGTCATAGATGTTTTGATAGTAGACCATCTTAATCTTTGCCTTTTTTGTAGTATGTGTGGGGAAAAAAAAAAGAAGCTGTAATTAGATATCTCTCAAAAAGAAGTTGGGAAAATTGAGTTGTGCCCCCTCCTTGCAACCAGAAAAAAAAAAAAAAGGCTTAGAAAAATGGAGTTGGAGGATGGGAATGTGTAAGGAGAGGCTGAGAAGTGTCTGTGTGCACCTGGAGCAGGGCTGAAGATTTCCACCCTCAGCTACCCATGGAGCAGACAGAGCCAGGCCTTCCTGGGCCTGCTCATGTTCCAGAGGAGCCAAAGGCAGGGAGTGGGGAGGGGGCTGCATCCTTGGGAGCACTCAGAGCTCCACCAGGCAAAGCCATGTCAGTCTGATCTAGCTCCAGTGTTATTGCTAGGTGAGCCAGATGTTCTGCTGGGGGACTGCTGGGTCCCTTGCAAACTGAATTTGTCCAACAGTTCAATCTATGACACCAACCAGAAGTGCTGGTGTGATCTGGAACATGTGAGCAGGGATTTGCCTCCTGAAATCCACATGGACAAAGAGTGGAGACCCACTGTAGAATCACAGAGTCGTAGAATCATAGGATCACAGAACGGCCTGGGTTGCAAAGGCCCCCAGTGCTCACCCAGCCCCAACCCCCTGCTGTGTGCAGGTCGCCAACCAGCAGCCCAGGCTGCCCAGAGCCACATCCAGCCTGGCCTTGGATGCCTGCAGGGATGGGGCACCCACAGCCTCCTTGGGCAACCTGTGCCAGTGCCTCACCGCCCTCTGGCCGAAAAACTTCCTCCTCATATCCAACCTCAACCTGCCCTGTCTCGGTTTAAAACCATCCCCCCTTGTCCTGTCACCACCCACCCTCACAAACAGCCCCCATCCCATAACCGTGCCAAGTCCGATACCTGCTGGTGCTTCAGATGAGTACACAGCAATAAGGAAGGCACTGTAAGATGCCTTGTAGAAAAGATTTAAGGATTTCATCTTTTTTTAAGTACTATTTTTTAAACAAAACATCCTGAATGTTCTTGTCCACAGGTATCAACAGGCTGATTAAACCATAGACATCCACAGGAAATCAGAGGATGAGTGTGCAATGGGACTTTGCTCTTCAGGATGGAGGTACCCACCCTGGGGCAGGGTGTGGTGGCAGGAGGCCCAGTGACAACCACTGTGTGCCCTTCTGGACCTGCTCCCGTACAGCCATGTGTTACCTGCAGTGAATGAACTTGGCATTTTTGCCTCCCCACTCTGGAGTTAAATCAATTGCCTTTTTGTCTTGAACAATTTATTGCCATTACAGCCCTCTTCTACAGTTTAAAAATATCTGCAATTAATGATGCAGACTATTAGAAAGCCGCTCTATCCCAAGGAACTGCAAACATCTGACTTTATCAGGAGTGATGTGAGCATAACACTCTAAGTCCAAATTCAGGGCAAAGCTTGATGTACCACGTTAGAAAACAGAGCTGAAGAATGCTTTAAACCTCCAATAGGAAATGAGCAGCTGTGTAAAGCTCTTACGTGAGAAAGGAGTGGCATTTTAGAAAACGTCCCTGCAGCCCTGTCATATTGAGAGCAATGAAAGTAAGCTCAGATTCTTGTGTTGTTGTTCTTGGTGTTGGCTGGGTGGGTTTTAAAAAGTGTTTCTCAGAAAAGATTTCCAATTGCCAGATTGTCAACAGAATTTATTCTCACCTATATTAAGTCAGTTAAGATCTCCCCAGGAGTAAAGCTGGTGCCAACAGCTGCAGAATTCACTTCTTCAGTTCAGACTCAATTATTCCTTGGTGTTTGCGTAGCAGACACAGGAGATGGCTTGAATCAGTGCTGAGTCTTACAGAGCTTTCCCCTGGAGGTTCTGCTTGATTTCAGTGCCAAGGCAGTCAGGCCTCTGGAGTGAATGGACTTTCCTCCAGCACAGCCAGGAGACACAAAATGAGGATGAGAGGAGACAGCGGTGATACTTGGGTGGGAGATCACGGCTCTTCCATCTCCGGCTCAAAGATCATCCATTAAATGTTTGCTAGGGAACTCAGCCATGGCAAGTAGTGGCAGAGATGGTGGCTGTGAAATAACATTCCTGGATCTTTACTTTTTCTAGGTTGACCAAAAGTGTGTGAACAAAGGTTCTTCAGCCTGGGGTGGGAGGATGGAGGTCTGAATGGGGCTGCCAGAAGATGTGAAGGGCCATGCTTTGTTTCTCACAATAGAAGGCATGTTGTGATCTGACAGCTCATCTAAAACAAGCCACATCATTATTCTCAGAGTCCTTTATTACCTTTGAATCCTTTGTTATTCCGAGGACAAAGCTCTGACAGAATCCAAAGGAGATTAGGGAGCTCCATGGAGTACAGAGGCACCAGCTGGTACCTAACCCTGTGGGACCACAGAGGGTCCCTGTGCTCACTGCTGCTGCCTCTCCCCTAACCATGTGCCAGCGCAGGCATATGCGTGTACTTCCACAATCCTCATTGCATGGGTGGCTGTGGATCCAATGGGTGCTCACTGCCTCCATGTCCTGGTTCCCAAAGCTGGAGCATCACCAGGCTGTGCCACCCAGCATCCCTTGCGCTGCAGCAGCAGCAAGCACTCCCGCTGCTGCTGCACAAACACCTTTGGGTACAGTGAGTGTGCACCAGTGGGACAGCTGTGACATACCCCAGGAGCTATGGAGAACTAATTAGTGAGCTCATCAGGGTACTGCTTTGCTTCGTAATTCCCATTTTCTAGTTCTGTCAATTAAGGATGCTTCCACTAAACCACAGCAGTTATTAGAAATTTTCTGCAGTCATCTTTAAATACCAGCTGCGTCACTAATATTTTATAACGTTTTTGGTAACGAAGAATGAGCTTACGCTGATCCCCAGAGAAACCCACTGAAGCTAGGAGGGCGTTCCAGGGCAGTGTGAGGTGGTGGCAGCCATCTGACTCTTCTCAGCTATGGCAACACTCCTGCTGACAGCCCCAAGAAGAGATGTGTCAAACGAGTGTCCCTCTGCAATCAGTACACAGCGCTCCCGGCTGTCCCTGCTGCAGGGGCAGAGCTCAGAGGAACCCCTCACCTGCTCTGCCTCACTCAGTCCAGGTGAACTGCCACGGCCACATGGTGACAAAGCCCTGGAAAAACAAAGCAGCACGGCAGGGACCTGCCCAGGCCGGCAGGTCTGCAGTTCTGTAACTTACTGGGGAGATCCAGGTTGGATATTTTCTAAGAGAGTGGTGATTGGCACAGCTGCCCAGGGGGTGGTGGGGTCACCAACCCTGGAGTTGTTCAGAGCCATGGAGATGTGAATTCAGGCACTGGAATGGCTGCCCAGGGAGGTGGTGGAGTCGCTGTCCCTGGCAGTGTTCAAGAGGTGCCTGGATGAGGAGCTGCGAGATCTGGTTTAGTGCTTGTGGTAGCAGTGGGGATGGGAGGACGGGTGGACTGGATGATCTTGTAGGTCATTTCCAACCTTGCAATTCTATGATCCTATGGCTGAGGGATGTGGGCAGTAGGCACAGCGGGATGGAATTGGGCTTGGGAATCTCTGTGATCTTTTCCAGCTGGAATGATTGTGTGATTTTATGACTGAACGATTCAAAGACCTCCACCTTTTCAGGGGCTGGAACCAGGTGGGCTTTGGGGCCCCTCCCAGCCCAAACCATTCTGTGATCGTCTTTCATTTCTTCACCCAGAGAACATCGCCTGAGGCTTGGAAAACATTTCCAACACAATATTGCTAGGACCAAAATGTATTAAGAATGCAGTTGTGAACAAGCCAAATTGCAAAGACAGTTGCCATGTATTTCTCATGCGATCCACCCTCTAGGCCTGACGCTGAATACACCATTGTAACACTGAACAGCAGCATGGCAGTGTCTGATGAGTTGATGTAATGAGTGGTGAAAATGCTTCAAAAGGTGCGAGTGCCATTTTGTAGCCAGCAATTCTTTGTGCCATGCAACCTCCATGGCTTTCCTTACAGACTTTGGCTTCATGCTCAGCTGGAGGGAGAGCAGCAGCTGCTGCCCCATGGAGCCCTGGCTCTGCCCTCACCCCGCTGTGCTGCTGCAGTGAGACTGCAAGGAGAACCTCACAGTCAGCATCAGCAGAGCCTGAGGGTTACAGGCAGCATTTCCTGGGGGACATCGTGGTAATGCCTGAGCTCAGAGATGGAGGGTGGTGGTGCTGCTCCCAAGTGACCCTTCCCCAGGCAGACAGTGGGCTCAGGGCTCACTCCATGAGCTGCAGCTCTCTCCTTTTGTGCTCTGCAGGAATCATAAATGTTAAGATGGAAAAATGGCCACTTTGGGACAAATCTCTAGAGATAATTAATGTCTGGAGAAGACTTGCTGTCAGGATATTGGGGTGCGTGGCTGCCGTTCCCATGTTCTGCATTACAGCATCCCTGTCGGGCAGTGGGACTGCAGGCAGAGCTGCATTCAGGGGCAGATATTTATGAGCAGGAATCTAACCTGCCTTGGGCCTGAGAGGATCCCAGGAGATGCTTTTGTCCTGCAGTGATTTTGCATGAGGACAATGCTGAGATCTGAAAGAGGCTTTCCCAATGAAAATGAGTCCTGAATCTTTAGACTGTGTCTCAGGTGTCAGCTTTTCCTGTCTTTCTTTTACAGGCTCTTTAGTTTTAAGGCTGTCTGGAGGATAACAAGCTCTCCCTGGCACACTGGGCTGGGCTGTTGGGTACCCCTGCCGGGGTCTCAGTGCCATGTGATGGGAGGTAGAGGAGGACAGGCTGCGCAGAGCAGGGCCTGGCCCATGAAGGATGGGGTGTGTTATTTTGCTGATGTCAATTATTACAAGGACAGCATCTATAGAAATGGAATACATTCCCCTGTGTAAATACAGGAGACGTTTACTGTCACAGAGCTAATTAGGCTCCTGGGAGAATTTATGCAGAGCTAATAACAAGCAGAACTAAACATTGTCTTAATTTACCCTCAAGCTTACAAAAATGTTGTTCATTCATGCTGCACTAATGAAGCCAGCAGCCATTAACCCTTTCTGCAGAGTGGGGACATGGGCACCCATGGGCATCAACCCGCAGGAGCGATCCCTCACTGGGTGCTGTGGGTGCTCGGTCGGTGCAGAGCCACTGAAGGAAATGGGAGCCCTTTGGAAGACTGCTGCTGGCTTTTTGCACACTCAGTTGCTGCAAGAAGTATCAGGTAGGATGAGAATCTTGCCCAAGGTGTATTAATTCCCTGTGTGTTTCAAGGTCAGTTTTGGAGATCCACACCTGGCACAGTCTGAGCAGGTTCGGGCAATGCTTCTACCTCGGGAAGCTGTGCTAAGCTCTGCCTGGGCTCAGAGCATTTCTAGGCGTGCATGTGTCTCTGGTAGTTTGCAAGTGATGGATAAAGTAGGACTTACTGGGGGTATTGGAGAGCTGTAAACAAGAAAAGAGATAGTGGTTTTTTTTTTTTCTGTTTTCCCTTTTTTTTTTTCCCCATCAAGCATGAAAAGACATACCTGAAGGTAACCTGAAGCACAGAGGAGGGGTGACCTGCTGTCCCATGCTGGCTCACTGCTGCCTGAAGCTCCTCCAGCAGCTGTTGCCCTGGCCCAGGCGTGGCAATGCAGGGCAGCCCCAGCAGAGAGTGAAGGGCACTGCGTGGCACTTAACTGCCCTTTGCAGAGCAGAAGTGCACCCTGAAAGTGAGGCACCACGTGGAGATCTTCCACGTCCCATGTTACAGAACAAGAGCAGTGAGTCTCCACAAGAACACTGACGGCTGCCTGCAAAACTCCACGCAGAGGCTGCGCATCTGCCCGTGGTCTGAGGGCAGCAGTGGGGTTGTTGGCACGAGCAGGGATTTATTACTGTGCCTTTTAATTTGAATTTGCATCAAATCAACTACTGAACTCATCAGCAGTTGCCTTATTTTGGCATTACTGCTTTTCTATAAGCCACTGGAGGACTCTGAGCAGACGACAAAAAAATAAAGCTTTTATGAACACGTAATCTATTTTCCCATCTTTTTCTATTCAGAAGGCTTTTCATTACTTTAATCATCTTAATGTAAAATCTTGTAGTCATAAAACGTCAGGTCGGCCTCTTCTGTACTGCGAAGGTGTGATGGTGCTCGGGCAGAACAGGGGCACAGCGCGGACATGAAGCGTGCTGTCAGTAAGGACTGCTTCTCCTCTGAGGCGTGAACAGAAACCTGATCTGTTTGTTTTGGTGGGGTTTGTTTGTTTCGTACACAAACGCAGTGTGTTCCCTGTCTGATGTGAGGGATCGCTCTGAGCTGGGGGTGGGAGGCAGTTTAGGAGCTGTTTGCTGCGTGTGCTGAAGGCAAAAACTTCTGCAGACTTCTTAGAGAGAGGCGCCATTCAAATTCTGCAGGTCGGTGTGTGAGCTAGTTCCCAAATTATCTATTAAATCTGAATATGAGCCAGAACAAATCGGCTGGGAAACATAAACTCAAGTAATACCGACGAAATTTGTATTCATTTTAAGTGCTTCTAATACAGCTTCAATATTGTGTTACAGCGATATTCATATTTGCCATCAGAACTTATCAGATCGAATCACTGGTAGCTGATAGGCTTTTATATTATATTTTTCAGATATGAATCTCCTCTCTTCTTTGCAATTGGAATACATTTGTGATGCTGATGAGGCAGCAGGACGCGGCCATGGCAGTGTGGCCGTCCCCGCTGTGCCTCTCGCTGCGCAGCCCTCACACGCTATTTTCCAAGCGCTGCTTTCCAAATTTCCGCCTCCAAATCGGGGCGATGTATTTTGGGGGCATTCTGAAGGTAGGAAAAATCTCTCATTTTCAGCAAGCATTTTTATGTATGTACCATTTTTAAAAACTCAGTTCCGTGTTCAATTAATTTCACCCTTTGTTGGCAGGTGCTGCTACTTAGTCAGTGATGGATCACGAGAGGTGGCAGTTGCTTTGCTGAAGACCGTATTGATTTCTGTGTACCGTTGCGGTGTACCTGCTCAGTCCTAACAGTTTGCCTTGTTTTCGTCCATTTTGTACATAGATTTTATTTTCAGCTTGGGTGTTATTGAAGTCAATGGGCTCACAGAAGCATGACTGCACAGATTGTTTGGATTTTCTGGTCTCACAAAAATGGGACAAAAAATCGTTTGGGTTGAGGTCATCTTGTGATTGCTTTGCAGTAATTACAGTGGAGCCATTGCAGCCACCAGCTGCTTACAGAGCTGCTCTGCCCTTCCTGGAGTGCAGCAGTAGGCAGGTTGTACCGTGGCAGTACCGACGTGCTGAGGCCGATGGGATGAGGTTCAGTAAGAGCAAGTGCCAGGTCCTGCAATTTGGTCACACCAACCCCACACAGCACTGCAGGCGTGGGGCAGAGGGACCGGGAGCTGTGTTGAGGAAAAGGCCCTGGGGGTGGTGGGCAACAGCTGCTGAATGTGAGCCAGCCATGTGCCCAGGTGGCCAAGAAGGCCCACAGCATCCTGGCTTGTGTCAGAAGCAGTGCGGCCAGCAAGAACAGGAGGGGATCACAGTCCTGGAGGTGCTCCAGAGCCATGGAGGTGTGGCACTGAGGGACATGGGCAGTGGGCAGGGTGGGGGTGGGGAGGGTTGCGCTTGGGATCTTGGGGTCTTTTCCAACCTGCATGATCCTATGATTCTATGACCTTAGTTTGCATCCCTTCGTTCTGTCCCTATGCGCGGTTAAAACTAGGCTGCCTCGGAGAGGTGATTAGGAGTGTGTTTGTATGATCACAGCCATCGAGGCGCCGTCCTTCAGCTGTTGATGGGAACTCAGGCTGGGCAGCTCATTTCTTATGGACCTGGGGAGATTAATGAGAGTGGGGAGGCTGCTTAGCAAAGGGAAGCAAAACCAAGGAGAAGATACACTTCCTCCATAAATGCAGCACTGGAATAAACATTAAGGAGGGAGAAGAATGAACTGAACTAAGAGATGCCATTGTGTTATATGCAGAACTATGTAATGTGACTGTGAATATATATAATACGTGCAAATTAAAAGGTGTTAGCCGCAGAGCAATGAGGGTTGGTGAGAACTCAGAAAATGCGGAGTATGAGAAAAATGGACTTCTGACAGAGCTGGGCTGTGTGCTGCTGTGGCTGGGAGCTGGGAGAGCTGCAGCTGGAATGCTGATCTCCAGTCTGCATTTTCATGGAATCAAGTAACTATTTCTGAGCTTCTTTTTCTTTTTCTCCTTGCAATCATGTGAATATTTTTAAAATGCACAGACAGGTTGGGAGTTATTTGTTTAAAAATGAAAGACAAATTTTAGAACAACATATTCCTGGCACATCTTCATGATGAGATCCTGCTATGCAGGAGTTGGATGATACTTACGGGTCTCTTCAAACTTGAGATATGTTATGACTGTATGAAACACCTGGCGTGTGCTGTGTTTCACTGGTGGTACAGCTGGGAGATGCGTCCTACCACATCTGTACCTACATGGTTGATTTGCATCCTGCTCTGGGATTTCTGGCAGCATCCATCCCTTACCCCACGCTGCTGCTGACCATAGAGCAGGGTCAAAATGCAGCAGTTATTGGTGTTTAGTAGTGCCAGGCTTCACAGGAGGTTAAAAGTGTGGCACACTCTTGATTTCAAGTCCTGTGAATCAGGAGATGGTCTGGAAGAGTGAGAATTTCATGCTGCTTCCTCCAGACCACCAATGGTAGAAACAGGAAAAAAACCCTGCCCAGCTGGTCCTGGTTTGTGCAAGGTGAGGGCTGAGCAGCAGCAGGTCAGCTGTGCTGTCTGCAGAGAGACAGGTTCATGTGCCTGACAGCCATAATCCCCTGATGGGAAGAAATGCAATGCTTTCCCTCTATGGAGCTCTGCTTAGCTGCAGTTTCCTATGTTATTTTAGCAGGGAAATGAAAGCCAGCAGCTTAATAGCTTGAGAGTGAAGCTTGCTGTCACATCCAATCCTTTGAAAGAATGGAGAGGAATTCTGCTGAGATACTTGGCAAATTTTACACGTGGACCATTTCTTGCTCACTTTCCATTACCCTTCCATGAGTTGCTTTAGTTGTCTTTACATCTGCCTGCTGCTCTCCCTCCTTCCTGCAGCAGCAGTGCATTAACGAGGCAGAGGGCCAGCAGCGCGGTGAGACCTTTGCTTTGCTGCGAGCTGACAGCAGGACAGGAGGACCCGTCAGTGTGGGGATGTGCGAACCGCTTTCTTGCCAGGAATGCAAGGTATTGGGTACAGGTAGCTAAATAATGCATACAGGTCAATCATGTTCTTGCACTGACCGCTCGGGAGATGAGAAGAGCAGCTGCAGGGCTACTGCACCACAGTGCCATGCCCAGCTGTGCTGCCCCATGCTTGCTGCAGTACCCCGTGTGGCAGTGGCCGTGTAGGGCACCCCGAGCCAGCATAACCCCAAGCGTGTTCACTTCCTCCCCTCCTGGGTGTGAGCAGTTCCAGCAGCTCCCTGGAAAACTGCCCACCTGTTCGGCGTTTCATAGAATCATAGAATCATTAAGGTTGGAAAAGGCACCCAGGGTCATCCAGTCCAAGTGTCAACCCAGCGGGTGTTGTATCTTCAATGATATCTGGTCGTGCAATTCTCTTCTGAAAATGTACGGTGTGTGGCCTTCCACTGTTTGGACAAAACTTCCTGATGAAGATCTTTCCACTGTTAAATGTCCTCTCTGCAGTGCTCTTTTTGCCTTTCATGAACATGAGCTTTGGGTTTATTATTCTCCTGGGTACTGAGAGCTATATCTGATTTTCTTCTAAATCATTCCTGCTCTCTTGCTACCACGTTATTTTCCTTGCAACCCACACTTCTAATGCTAGGACAAATGTAACGCCCCCACACCCTCCTCCAAATGACTCATCTTTGGGTTTATTATGTAAACCAGCATAGATAATTCACATACATCCTTACAAACATCTTACACAGATTTTTGGGGTGCTTTTGGATAAAAATACCTCTTACGCTCACCTGGCACAGCCTGGCGCCTCAGACGCTGAGCTTCCAAACCTTCACAGTGCAGGCACAGGATTTTCTCCCGTGCTGCACTCACTGCAGGCACAGCCTGCAGACCCAGCTGTGCGATGCTCCAGTCCCTGAGCAGCGCAGTGACACGGTGACACGGTGACACAGACACAGTGATGGGACTGGCCTCACTGGTGCCAGCAGCCTTCTTCCCCCCGGCCCACAGCTCTTTCCCACCCCTCCTGCCCTAACCTCCTCCTCAGTGGCAGTGCTTCTCTACGCAGGGTGCTGACGCGCGGCTCCACAAGCCCTGGCTGTGTCACACTGCAGTGTCCCACTGGCATCCTGACAGCCCACAGACAGCAGTTCTGTGTCAAACAGCTTCTTCCAGCAAACTCGCCGGATGAAAGACTTCTGCCTTTTGTGTGATATTTCACTACATTTCTTTTCTTCAGTGTTCCCGACATTTCTGTTCCTCGTTACTATGATGCTCTGAGCCACAAGAGACTAAAAATTTTCTCTTCTCATGAAAAGGAGGGAAAGGGAACGCAATGAAAATTACAGGCAAAACATGGCTAACCTCGTACACAGGTGGGAGATGCAGGACTGAGGGTTGGTGCACATTCAGTTGTGATAATAAGTACCAGGATCGCCAGCAGTTTAAGGTCATGTATGCAATGGGATTACCTGAAAAATTAGCGTACCAAAATCACCATACCGACACCATTTTCTGAAGTGGGACCTGTTCCTGCGTTGCTGGCCGTAGTTATGTGGCTCAGAGCCTCTTCTGGGCTACGTGCTACAGCAGGGCCCTTAAAAAGCGGGCATTTAGGTAACGCGTCAGTGTTATCATGAATGCATTGCATGTGCACCATGGGGCCAATAGGAAGCCGCAGCTCACTGACCCTGGCAGCACTGGAGAGGTCTGCACCTGCCTACAGAGCACTCACAGTCCCTGCACATGGCACTGCCTGGGGCTGTGCTTTCCAAGCTGCTTGTCATGACCACAAGAGCTAAGTCTGTTGCAAACAGCAACATGCCCAGCTCTGCTCTGCTCTGCTCATGGTGCTGTGGCTGCACCAGCTCCTGGCTGGCAGCTGACCCTGCTCTGCACACCTTGCACCTCCTCCGTACATTTATTTTATTTCTCATAGTTCTTACTCAAAGTGAGTAGGAATTAGAGGCTGGGTATTTTTTCCCCATTTCTGAAGACAGAACTGGGATTGTTTCCTGCTGTGATTTGTACAGATCTCCTGATGTGCCTGGGGTTTGTCCCCAGAGGAGACACCACTGAGCCCTCATTCTTTATAGAATATATCGTTCAGTAAGGAACCCCATACAACTGCTTTGCTTGAGCTCAACCTGCAGAGTAGTTACTGCCTGTATCCAATGGAGGAGCTGCTTCTTTCATCACCAGCAACTGGGTGAGGGTGGGATGAGGCGCTGTGAGACGGGTCAGATGAAGGAGGTGTGGTTATCAGACATCTCCCCTCCTTGCCATGTGCTCCTCACTCTTGGTAGAACCAAAGCATGGGCACAAGCTGGGGCAGTTTGCAGCTCTGCTTTGGAAACAATCATATTTTAACTGAGCCAGGGCAGGTTGAGGTTGGATCTGAGGAGGAAGTTTTCCAGCCAGAGGGCGGTGAGGCACTGGCACAGGTTGCCCAAGGAGGCTGTGGGTGCCCCATCCCTGCAGGCATCCAAGGCCAGGCTGGATGTGGCTCTGGGCAGCCTGGGCTGCTGGTTGGCGACCTGCACACAGCAGGGGGTTGGGGCTGGGTGAGCGCTGGGGGCCTTTGCAACCCAGGCCGTTCTGTGATTCTGTGATTCTATGATTCTATATTTTCATATAGGAGGTAGGAGCTCATCTCCCTTCAGCTGAATGAAGTCCCTGATGGCTGAAAATAGATCTGACCATTTTTAGTGAAACTGATAGTTAAAATGATCAGTCATGGAAATGAATCTGTGGACTTCTCAGTTGTGCTCAGCTGGGTCAGAAGAGAAGAGTGCTTGTGTGGGTATGTGTCTTCCAAAGCAGATGTTCACTTAAATCCTGTGCATTGTATCTGAGTTTCTGCAAAATAATTGAGACACAGTTATCAGGATCGGTACAAAGCCTCGATGTTACATATTCTACAGACACAATGAGAGCACTGTCGTTCCCAGAGGGTCTCAGTATGAAAAAAGATTTTTATCTCTAACTTCACCCAACAGTGTTCAAAAGTTTTCTACACAGGTACAAACTTAGGGAAGAGGTTGTGGATGTGCTCCTTATCAAAGCAGTGCCTTTAAAGATGACTGTGGTTGGTCAGACACAGCCCCACACATCCCTCCGTGTCACCACATCAGTGTTCTGGGCACACAGTGTGCAGCCCCTCAGTCACTGCAGGGCTCGTGGAAAGAGGAGCCTGGTGTGTTTGTTCTGCTTTGTATTCAGCACCCGGTGCTCTGAGATGTTGACTCCCACGAATGGATTTCTTCTTCATTTGGGGAAAGCGAGGCGAGCCATAAACCGGGAGCAAACAGTGCTGGATTGCAAAGCCGTGCTGGTGTGTGCTTTGAGACACCCTGCTTTCTCTCCAGCCAGGCTCTGTTATGATTGGTTTTAATATCCAATTAGGGAATAAATCCCTGAAATCTGTTCTAAAGGAAAAAAAAAAAAAGATATCTTTTAATTCTGCAGATAAAATCCATCCTATTTTTTTCCTGCTTTTGTTGAAACGTGCTCTAGAAACCTTTTCCTTTGCAGTGCAGCGCAGTGCAGTGCAGTACGACCTGGGGTGCCACTTCTGAATGTCCGTTAGTTCCAGCTGTGTGGCTCTAAGAGGAATGTAGGAACGAACGGGTGGTGCCACCCACTGCCCCTCCCCAGCTCTGGGCAGTGACGCCCCTGCGTTGAGCAGTGCTTCGCAGGCAGCGCAGCAGAACGAACCTCACCTGCCGCCTTACAGAGGGCTTCTTGTGTTCCCCGAGTTTTGACTAACGAGAAGGTAAAAATAAGGACCTATTTTCTCTATAATTTTCTCTCTGTTTCTATTGGCCCTAATTACTTATTGATTTTCCCTCTCCTACAGCTGTGTCCAGAGCCAGGGGAGCACCCGCTTGCTCTCGGCTGCCATGGCTCATAACATTTCTCACGTGTTCATCAGCTCTTTTTCAAATGCCCATTCTTCTGGCTTCGTTGCTTTTTGCTGCGCTGTGTGGTAGAAGGTACAGCTGCAAACAAACCTTGGGATTTATCCCCAGCCCAGCCAGGTGCTGTGGCATCCCCCCAGTGTGACAATGACCACATGCTGCTCGCCCCTCTTTCCCTGTACTGCTTTGGGAAAGCAAGGAGAGAAGTGCAGGCAGCCCTGGAATTTCCAGCTGGGATTCCCACCTGGGTGATCCCCCCCACCTTCTTAAATGCTCTTGTATTGAAACCCAGCTATTAAACATTGTTAACTCAGTGTGTTTGGCAGAAATGCACTTACAACAGGCCGGCAACTGCAGAACAACCGGTGCTGCAATGGTGGGAGCACTTATTTCAGTCCTTGCCTTCACTCTAATAGCCAGTCTGCTATTTTATTTTATATAATGCCCTAAATTTTAATACCAAAATTAAAATGGAAATAAAAACACAACTTTCCTTTTTTAATTCTTTCTTTTCCATCACAAAATTTTCACTCAGAAATATCTTTGAAACGTGAGGGCTGGTCCCCAGCTGGAAAAAAAATAAATAAATGAGAGTTTTTTGGTATTTTACTGTTCTCTGTCAAAAAGAACGGCTGTATCCCATACTGCTCTGCCCAGTGCCATAAGTGTTATGGCAAAGCAGAAGCAGAAGGTGTCAAAGAGCCCAAGTGGCATCTTGTGTTGCTGGAAAATATGTCAAATATTTATTTATTTACTTACTTACTTATTTACTTATTTATTTATTTAAAGGACGGATTTAACTGCTGTAACAGGGCAGGAACACTTTGAAGAACTCAGGCACAGGAGTAATTTATGGGTTGCTTTGTGCTGCGATGCACAGTAAATCACTGTCGTTGGATGGAAATGATTTTCAGCACTTTTCTACTTGGGGGCAGTTAAAGCAGTGCAAACTACTTCTGAAGGACAGGAGGTGATTTTAATTTGCTTTGTATCGCTGCATTCATGATTTAAAGTTCCTAAATGGAAAAAAGATCCCTCCTTTTTTTCTTCTAGGAGAGTATTTCCAATCACCTTACGTACCAGCAGAGATTTGTTCTGGTTTATGGGATCCCATAATTAGCACTGCAGAATCCAGAACTGTTCGGGGGGATATCACTGGTTCCCAAGGGCAGGTCAGATGAATGCAGTTTTAGTCCCTGTGTCACCACAGGCACTGAGAAAATCACCTCCCCATTTCCAGAAGCTGGTGGCCACATTGTGCCACTCTCTGAGATAAGGCACGTAAGGCAGCTCCAATTTCCCTTTTCTGGCTGTTATTCCTTAGTGGTTTTCCTCCCAAATGGAAGCCCAGCTCAGCAGCTCTGCTCCAGCACTGGGAGTGCCTGGGGCCCGTGGGGGCGTGCAGGGGCAGCAGTGCTGGGAGCAGCTCACGTCTCTTCTCTCCTGCTTTCTGATCTGCTCTCACTGGAAATAACAAATAGTTAAAAAGCTACATTTCTGTTCAAACAAACCAATTAGCTCCTGTTACTCACGAGACATAACAGAGGGGGTCATTGCTAAGGTATGTCCATCAGAACAGCATTACCCATTGATCAAAGCCACCAGAAGCTGAAGAGCACCCACACTGACAGGGGTTTGCTTCTCTGCCTCAAATAGCAGCTCTGGGCACACATGGGCTCTCACTGAATGTAAAGCCTGGGTGACTTCAGAAGGCAGAGAACCAGGGCCCTTCATTCTGTCAGAAAAGGGCATAGGAGCCAATTCAGAATTCATGTTCAAAATTAGAAGCACATCTTTATCAGGGAGATTGATCAAACACAGAACAAACAGCTTTGGAAGCACTGGAATCTGCCCATTGGCATCCTGACACCAGGGCAGGCCGGTTGGAAGGTGATGTGCTTGATCTGAACACAGTCTGTCAACTGTGATCTGGGCAGATGCTGAGCCTGGGCACGCTGTCCCACGGCCAGGACCCCCTCCTCCCACTGCTCCTGCATGGCAGAGCTCCCTCTGGGAGCCATCGCACCGCCTCCATCCTGCACCAAGACTTTCCTCTGTGTTCTCTTGTTTTCTCCCCCTTCTCCCGTAAGCATTTTGGAGTGGTTGGTGAAAGGTCTGGCGGCGCTGTGAGGCAGACCAGCTGCTAGCAAAAGGATGCAGCAGTGATACTACATAAACCAGGAGGCAGCGGCAGCACAAGCCCAGCACAGCTGCTGCTCAGAGCCTGGATGGGGGGTGGTGGCAATGCTCAGCTTTATGCAGCTGAGGGGCAAATAAAACAGGTGCTCGGATCCAGGTTCTGCCTGCGGAACCGCGTTGGGTCCCTGCAGTGCAGAGCTGCCCACCCCACTGCCCCCACTCACAGCTCTCCTGGCAGTTCTGCACCGCGAGCGCTTTTCTGAAGCAAATCTCCCATTCTGTTGTTATCTGCTTCTTACACATCGTGCTATCAGCATTTGCATTTACAGGTTCATGCTCCTCCTAATCGCACATGCGGCTTCCCAGGCGCTTGAACAGAGGGGCGCCTGCTAGATAAAATAATTATAATCAAATAAAAATAAATACTCATTATCTAAATAGCATATACAACAAATAGAACCTTCCCATTTAAAGGCTAAATGACAGACTTAACGATGAATGATACAGACTAATTACAGGTTTCATAACTCATTAGCATGGAAATGCAGAAGCGCTTTAAGGCAAGATAAATTGCTTGGGGTAGCCCTGCAGTTGTGGGTCACAGCCGCCAATGGAAGATACAAAGGCAAGAGCAGATTCCCCCCATCCAGCCAATTTTATTTAAAAATTGTCAACAGAGATTTAAAAAAATGAAATAAACTCAAACAGAAACAAAAAAAGGGAAACATCCTGCAGAGTCACTACCAGCCATCTCCTAATTTTAGTTTTATTCATAGCAGATTCTGTTGCAAAAAACAAACAAACAAACAAAAAAACAACAGAAAACCAAAAACCAAAAGACATCTAGGGATAACTCACATTCAAACACGACTCTTATGGAAATACTAATTATTGCTGTTACTGCTTGTTTTTATCATGTTGTCTTGTTAGGCAACCAGATAGCCTGATTTGCTGGGCAATATCTGTAGCGCTCCGCTGGCAGCAGTTTGTGCAGCAGACGCGGAAGCTGCCGCTGATCATCCCCAGCACCGCACCGCAGGTGAAGGTCGGTGGGACAGAGCTGTCTGCTGGGCTCTGCTCTGTGCCTCTGCTCTGCTCTAAAAGCAGCCGTGCAGACACCGCTGCCCCCCAGCAGACCACAGGGCAGGTGCTGCAGCTGGGCTTCACCTTTGGCAGTGCAAGGCACAGATTTGTTAGGGGACGGCAAGCACTGCTTCCCAAGGCACATCCAGAACGTGGGAGGCTGGCCTGCATCACAGAGCGCTGTGGTTCTGAGCGGTGGGAAGCACTTACTGCTCTTCCAAAGAAGGAGAGACCTGGAGCTGCCAAAAGGGAAGGGTCCCTCACTGCTTTGACATTCATCCTCCCCAGTTGGTGCGGAGCTGCTGAGCCCTGTGTGCTCCCTGAGGGTGGCAGGAGGGAAAGCACAGCTGGGAGCACAGCCGGGCTGCCTGAGATAGAGGGAGCAATCTTTCCCTCTTTTCAAATAAAATAAAACAGACCAGCCTGCCCCAGGCTGCGAGAGCTTGGAGCCTCTGGTCCTTGGGAGATGAGCCTTCTGGAGTCAGTGGAACCTGCTGCCGAGTAACCACTGTGAGATAACTGAAATTCTCTGTAATGTATATAGAGATAGAATCATAGAATCAGAATCATTAAGGTTGGAAGGATCACTAAGATCATCCAGTGCAACCGTCAACCCGTCCCTACCATCCCCACCAACCCTCATCACTCAGCGCCACATCATAGCGGAGACCTCATCAGAACTTGTGCTGCTACAAAACTTACAGCACCCAGAGACCTGGAAGCTGCAGAGTGGTTCCATCAGGACTGGTGTGTTGGTCTTAGCTTCATCCCAAGCTTCATGCCTGCATCCTTTTCTGAAACAGAATGATGTGGATGAAGGAACATTTGGAGCATCCCTGGTAGATATATAGAGATATAGAGAGAAAATGGTCTTAAAAACGTAGGGGAGAAGCAACATAAGCGAAGCAGTTGTATGAGATTTGCTCCCAACAGCTGCTCAGAGCCACACTAACTGCTCACTACCGATGATGTATGCTTGGGCACACGATGGCAGTTCTTCAACCCTGCTTCTAAGCTGCAGCAAAAACAGCATAAGGAAATACTCATTAGCCACAAAGCCCCTTGTTTGCATTCAGATCTGGATGAGCATTTGCATCTCAACAATTCATTCCTCAGACTGTTGGGGGAAAAGAGACCTCCTTCTGTGGGTGTTTGTGACTATGGCACAGGAAGAGCTGAGCTCAGGCTGCAGCAGCTGGCAGAGCTGAGCAGATGTTCTGCACCATGACTGACTCGAGCAGTTAAGCAGCTCCTTTGGGAAGATGCAGTGAACTTCAAGTGTTCTCTACTGTGTTTCATCATTTTATGCCCTCCTCCTTCCAAAGCTGCATCAGGCAGGAAAGATGCTTGCAGCCCAACCCTGAGTCCTTGTGTGTGATTAATAGAGTACTTTTTATTTAAGAATGTTCTTTTTAAAATAAAACAGGGAGGCTGAACCCTTATTTCTGTAATGTCTAAAAAATGATATCTGATTTTAGATACTTCTTTTCAAAAGCTTCAGAGAATGCTGCTTTCTGATAATGCTGATGCAATAATGACATAGAGGGTATAATGATTAATCAAGCTATCACTCACTTCCTTGGATATGTAGGCTGGGTAGCAAAGAGCAGCATCTGAGCTGGAAGGGATGGATCTATTTATTCCTAGCAGTGACTTCACTGTTCAGCACCACTTTCTTGTGTAGGTTTTCACTTCTTTTTGACTTTTGGCCATTGGAGGGCTGACACATCTGACCATCTTTTAAACACGATTAACGTGATGACAACAACGAGAAGCTCATTAATTCAAATAAACCTCATCAAAGAGTCACGCAAACTAAATCAGATATACAGTTAGAGCAGGAGATGCCATCTGTTCAAACTTTCTGAGGGCTAAAGTAACTGAGATGGTGCCAATTTCAGTAAGCAATCATAAAGTTGTGCTGCAGAACTACGGGCTCTGTGTCTCAGCTTATCCCTGCCCTCAAATGATTATCCTCAGTCATATGAATACAATTACCTTCATCTATACATCACCCATTCAGCCTTCTTTTTGACTATTAAATGCAACAACCTTTGTTAGAGAAACGTAGAACGGGAGTCTTATAGCTGCTGAAATGGAGTAAGAAAATGTCTCATTAACTTCCAGCAGCAGCAATTTCAAATACTTTATATGCTTTCTTCCAGTGGTCACCACTTGTTCACCACAAGCGAAATGGAATCACATTACACATCTGTCCCTGGCAGACAATGCATCCAGTACTGGTGGGTTCGTGGGTGGGACTGCTTGGCACAGATGTTGTGAGCCTCACAGTGACGGGCACTGCATCAAAGGAAGCACCTGGGAGCTCTGTGAGCCCAAAAGCTGTTTGCTGTTTGAACAAGTTACTGTCAGGTTCACAAAACCCACCCAAAGCTGAGTGTGGCTCCCAGACATGACCACTCCTGAGGGCAGTGTTACGTCTCTGCTCTGATTTTGGCACAAACTGAGCAAAGTCTCCTTGGCAGCACTGGGACAGTGGGGGTTAGAAACAGGGCTCTGGTGGGTGCTGACATGCACGGCCTTAAGGTGTGCTGCCACTTCTGATCTCCTCACGGCTAAAACAAAAGATACCTTCCATAAGTGGATTCTAAGAAGTTTGAAATTAAGTCATTTTCTTCCTCTGTCTAATTCAGAAAAAAGGAGCTGGTTACCCAGTACAGGTCATAGAATAGAATCATAGAATCATAGAATCATAGAATCATAGAATCATAGAATCATAGAATCATAGAATCATAGAATCATAGAATCATAGAATCATAGAATC